>SJYA01002443.1:2238943-2255810 GCA_006410615.1 Neotragus moschatus | reverse complement strand
GGGGGCAGCTCCCCCGGGACCCCTCTCGCTGGCAGGAAAGGCCACACAGGGTCTGACCCTGTTGCGTTTGACTGCCAGGTCCAGAGTGTCTTCTCTTCTGCCCACTCCATCACGCTGGCCCCACCGCCCACACCTGCCCTTCCATAGCCTCCTCAGCACCGGGTCACCCTGCTTTTTCTCGGTGCTGCTTGCAAGTGTGGGTGAGGGGCCAAGCTGCACCTCCCTCGCCTTGCTGTGTGTTTCCTGCTGGGTCAAGTTCCCCTCCCTTCCCCCAGGAGGCCTGCGACCAGAGGTGGGGGGCAGACAGCCGCCCTCCTCTGGGGGCACCTGCCTGACAGGCCACACCCACCCAGGGGCTATGGCCACTGCGGCCCAAAGCGGGGTGGGTGCTCCACGCGGGTCCTCTGACTCCATCTCTGTCAGTGGTCAGCGTGGACTGGGGATTTGAGGGCCCATGTGTGTGTGCTTTCCTGGACAAAAGCATCCCCAACAGTAAAAGGAAAAGACTTGTTTTGTTGTTTGAACTAGTAGTACAGAAAGCCCTTTGGCTCTGTGTTGTGTTTGGGCCGTGGTGGGCGGCCTGCGTGGTGTGTCGTGCTCTGGTTCAGACACCTGGGGTTTCTGCTAGCTGGAGCCACCTCCACCGTGAGTTTCCATCTCCTCACCGTCACCAGCCCTCTGCATGCACTTGGGGTATGTTAACAGATGGGCTTTTAAAACTCTTCTTTTGGAGGATCTTTCTTCTTACCAGGTTAGAAAGCAGTTTCCAAGTTCCCTCGCAAGGCTGCGCTCCACAGCTGGGAGAGCCCTTGACCCTGGGTCCCTGAGGACCGTGAGCAGCCATTGCTGAGTCTCTGCAGTCACGCACTTGGCAGGTCCAGGTGACCATGTGTCTTGTGGATTCTGGCCGGCTATGTAACTCGGTTTTTGTCTGGGAAGCAGAAAGAAGGGCTAAAATCTCTGACAGACTTGTCTTGGGGTTTTTTGTGGCTAATTAACACCATTTCAAATAAAGAAACATAAGACGTTTTAAGTTCTGCCGTTCCTTAGAGCAATAGAACGCTCTAAGTTCCGCCGCTCCTCTCTGCTCCGTGCAGTGCGGATGGGCGCGCCTGAGGCGTGTGTGGGGAGCTGCAGTGGACTCTCGAGTTCTACCCTTGTTTTGCGGGTGCGGGACCTCCACAGCTACTTCTGCCACCCTCTGAGGAGTGGAGGGCGGGACGATGAGAACCTGGGAGCCCGGCTCTCCTCCAGGCCGGTCTCCTTCCCCCATCGTGGGTGCGAGAGGCCAGGACGCCCTGCTTGGCCGGGGTGGGGGGCGAGTGGCCCCCTCTGTCTGAAGAAAAGCCCAGCCCCTTGGGATCTCATGCTGCCTCGCTCTCCGCCCGCACTCTCTTCCCGTTGGACTTCATCTACCAAGAATCTGTTCAGAGTTGACCCCAGCCGGGTGTCGGCCGTCGTGTGACCTGGGGTCCAGCCCTAGTGTCTCGTCCTCAGGTTAGAAAGGCTCTTGGGAGGGCCTCCTGGGGCCTCCTTCTCCACCCTCCTCCTGCCCAGGGGCGCTATGGGAGTCTGGCATCAGGCTCCAGAGGGCCAGGCAGAGCCCCTTTCTGTGTGGAGATGGGCCTCGTGCGACCTTCGGGTGGACACCACATATGGGTGTTTTTGCTTAGACTCTGAAGACGGGAGGCGTGTTCCCCGGACAGGAGAAATCCTGATGTGGAGAGAAACAGGCATCTCCCAACATGGGCTGTTCAGACGCTGAGAACATTGTTAGCAGGCTGTCCGCCTGAGGACGGCACAGGCTCTGTGGCCCCTGTGAGGTAGGCAGGTCTACCCCCGTGGACTTGAGGTGCTAGAAAGTGGGGCCTGCGTGAGGGGCTCCCCTCAGTGGGTTGGGGTGTGGGGTGGTGGACCTCGTCCACAAGGGGCCTCCCGGGGCACAGGGAGCCTGGCTAGCTGGAGTGAGGGGGTTGTTGGAGAGCAAGGCTCCCATCTCTCGCTCCCACTGTGTCTTCGAGGCCCCCACCAGCTCCTGCATGGTCAGCAGGTCTGGTCAGCAGATCTGTTTCCCTCTGGCCGCTCAGGATGCACTGAGCTGGGGGCTCAGGGTCCATCGAGTGCCCTCTCCCAGCACCAAGTCTCCTTCCTGGAGTCATGCTTGTGCGACAGTAAACAACGCGGGAGTCACACCTGCCGGCTCAGAGGTCAGGGCATGCTTGACCAGGGGGGGTCATGTCAGTGTCCCCGGGACACAGATGGCGGCCGCGATCTGGGCGTGGAGCTCTTGGTCCTCCAGCCTCCGCCACAGAACCGACCAGCCCCTACACCGTGTCACCTCCTCCCGATGCCAAGCTTCCCAGTCCTCCTCCCATCACACGGGGAGGGACTTGGTGCTGCCCACTCTGCCCATGCCACCCTGGCGGCCCCTCTCGCAGGAATGGATCATGGGTGAGATGCTGGAGGTGGCTCTGGGAGCACAACCCTTGCTGCTTGCTCTGATCTCATGTGCTCCCTGGCAGGATTCTGAGTAGTCCTCAGCCTTGTCCTCCCTGGGCGCCCAGGTGCTCGGCTAGCCCCCTCCTGCTCTGCTCTCAGCCGAGGCTCAGGAGCCAGTCAAGTCCGAGGGCCTCAGTGGGCATGGGGCTGGCGTTTGGAGGAACAGGAAGACCCCTTACTGGAAGGAGGTGGACTGCTGGGTCCCAGTGGCCTCTTACTGCGTGTGGCTCCCATTTCCATTGACGCTGTGGCTTAGCGGTCCCCCCCTGCCCCACAGTCAGCATCTGGGTCAGTGTATGGCTGACAAGGTCAGTTGCGGGGGGCCAGAGGGAAACAGATCTGCTGACCAGACCTGTTGACTGTGCAGGAGCTGGTGGGGGCCTCAAAGACACAGTGGGAGCGAGAGATGGGTGGCCCTCTCAGGGGCTTCCTTCTGAGTGGCTGTCTTCTTGGGGCCACCCGGACACCCCCGCCCCGAGCCTGCTGGGTTTAGGGCTCTGCTCTGGGAAAGTTCTGTTGGGCCTTGCCCGTCCCCCTCCTGACACCGTCCCCTCAGCTGACTCCCCCCGCCCCCTACCTGGGGTTCTCCCTGAGGCTCTCACCCGGGGCAGCTGACGGATCACACATGAGAACGTGCAGGCTACATGTATGCCCTAGGTGCCCACACACACGGACACACATGCTCTCCCACATGTGCCCTGACCTTGTCCTGACAGCCAGTGCCCCTGTGAGTCCAGGAGCATTGGGGGGGTGCTCTGTAGGTTAGGGAGCAGAGGGTGGCCCAGAGCCGCCGCTGGGCAGAGCTTGCAGAAGCAGAGAGGGGCGGGGACCATACCCTCAGGAGCCTCAAAGGAGATGCTGTGGGTGCAGTGAGGTGCCATGGCACCCCTGGTGGCAGGTGCTGGTTTGAGAGGAGCGACTGGGGAGCGGGTCTGGGTCAGGAGGTGTCTGGGGAGTGACCCTGCAGAGCAGCCGCCTGGCATTCATCAGGGGATGGCACCCACACATCCGTCCTGGTTCCTGTGTCAGAGGCCTTTTGGGGGTCAGCAGAGTGGTTGAGCCTCCGGAGGGCCTGGTGGGGCCAGGGCTGCCCATGTGGACCACAGTATGTCCAGCCCCTCTCCTGCCCTGTTCTCTTCCGATGAGGCCGGGGCTTGGTCACCCTCCAGGGAGGGCGGCCACTTCTCCCTTCTTGTTCTGGGTAGACAGGCTTGTTTGTCCTCCTGCCTCTCCCAGGGCCAGAGGCCTGCGTCCACTCCACACTGGCCAGTCCGGGTGCTCACCACCCTTTAAAGCCAAGAACAGTGTTGTCAGAATAAAATAGGCCTCAAAACAAGAACCGTGGAGTTTCAGAACAGCTTCATTGTTCTTGGGTTCTGGTTTGGGGTTTTTTGAAAGTCTTTTTACGGTTACTTTCCAGTGACTGCGAAGGAAAAGAAAGATTCCATTCCCCCTGCCCGGTCCGGCGGGACTTTCCCTGACTTTCTGATTCTCAGGGGCGGCGGGTGTGGGTGGCCTGGTACGGGGCTGGTGGCAGGGCTGTGGCGTGTGGGGACAAGGGCACCAGAGGCCTCTTGTGGTCAGGACAGACGTCCAGGGTGTTCAAGGACACACACCACCGAGCCCTTCCCCCATCCCCTACAGTCTCCATGTGGGGGCGCCAGCCGCAGCTGGGTGGCCCTCTCGGGCTGCCAGACCGTGCACCTGCCCAGGGTTCCTTCTGAGTGGTGTCCAGGGCTCCTTGGGGAGGGAAGACCCCACCCCTGCCCCTACCCTTGCCAGCTGAGAGGGGCTGAGGTTTGGTTCGTGGGGGAGGAGCAGTGACTTTCATTAGAAAAGTCTTAACTTAGTCTCATCAACGATGTGGAAGTAACAGAAAAGATGACCTACTTAAATTTAAAAAAATCAAAGTGAATCTGTAAAATTGCTATTTTCACTTCATTTTGGGGTTTGGGGTTGTCTTGAAAATTTAATCTGCTTCCTCTGTACCACAATAATCAGAAAATAGGTTAATTTAAGCGTAATATGAAACATGAACGATCACGTGGAAAATATTAATGGTACTTACAAAAATAGCTTGGCAGTTTCTGGAACTGTAAAATCTCCCGGACCGTCCACGACGCAGCCCTGGGGTGGACTGGAGATGGTGGTCTGGAGCGCTGGGCCGAGAGCCCCCCTCAGGAGACCTGGGTGCTGTTGGCAGGACTTAGTCTCGAAGCCTGGGTGCGGCGAGGTAGCTCAGAGCCCCGCATCTGCCTGGGGCCACACTCTATCCTCTGCAGCTGCCCTCCCTTGGGGGTGGGCAAGGGAAGGAGCAGGAAGGAGCCTGTGGTTCCCTGCTGTGCCCACCCTGGATGGGGCATTCTGGGTACTGCAGGGCTGCCTGTGGTCTTGAATGAGGGGGGTCGGCCACCTGCTGAAGCAGGGTTGACCCCCTGCCCCTGTGGGCCCTTGGCCACCCTGGGCGGGAGAGTCCAGCATAGTAGGCCCTTGTGCCTGCCCTGAGCTGGGGCCGGTCCATGCGAGGTTTCCCTATGTCCACTCCTCTCAGGCTGTGTCTGTTTGGGTGTTTCTGCCCCGTTTTCTTGCAGGCTCCGGGCGTCTGCATGGTGCTGCCCCTCACCCCGTTCCTCCCAGGGGTCTGTGCAGGCCTGAGGTTATGAGTCCTTGAGAGACTTTCCCCTGCATGGTGGGCATGGGTCCTGGGGTGCCCACTGCCCACCACAGGGTTTAGGAGGAGGGGGTCTGGGGGTCCTCAGGAATTAGGGGCCACCCCTTGTGCCTGGCCTCTGTGTCTGTGTACAGCCCACCACTCCCACCTCAGAACCCTGACCAGGTCCATGCTGTTGTCCTGGACATACCCTGGCTGCCTAGCCAGTTGCCAAGTGGATGCCAGCCCCACTGAGACCTTCCCTGACCTCTGACGCCCTCTGGGCCCTGTGGGTCAGAGTGGTCCTGTTGGGGTGGGGCCATTACCTCTTCCAGGGCCAGCCACAAGTGGCTCCTCAGGCGTCCTGCTCCGTCCTTTGCTGGAAGGACGGTGAGTCAGGAACCGTTGATCCTCGGTGGTTTGGCTTTTCAACCAACAGTTCACTTCATTTTTCTAATAGGTAGTTTTAATAGTAGCTTTATGGAGATGTGATTCATGTGCTATGAAGTCCACCCTTTCTGAGAGCACGACTCCATGCTCGGTCACCAGTGTCCAGTGTCTAGCACATCTGCATCAACCGGAAGGAAACCGTGCCCCGTGGGCTCCCCGGGCCCACTGGTGCACTTCCTGTCTGCAGATTTGCCTGTTCTGGACGATCCATGAGAATGGGGCTGGAACGCTGTGGCCTCTTGGGTCTGCTCCTCTTGCTGGGCTCTCTGGTGTCATGTGTTAGAGCCTTGCACCTCATTGGGACCGAGGGTTGCTCTGCGGTGTAGATGGATGGACCACATTTTGTTGACTCCTTCGCCCACTGATGGACATGTGGGACTTTCCACTCCTTGGCTGTTAGGAACAATGCTGCTGTGAACACATGTCCCGTTTTTTTGTGGATGTGTTTTCAGTGATCTTGAGTGTGTCCATCCAGGAGTGGTGTTGCCGTGTCATGGGCTATTCTGTGCTTTTGAGGAATTGCTGGGCTGTCCCATGACTGTTCCCCTCCAGTAGCATGGGGTTCCTGTTTCTCCACGTCCTCCCCAATGATGCCGCGTGTCGTCCATCCTTGAAACAGCTCCAGCCGTCCTCGTGAGTGTGAGGGGCACTTGGCAGGTTATTTAAATTCTCCTTTTTGAGATGATTGTGAATTCACATGCGGGTGTAGCAGACATTCTTGTGTACTTCGTCTGGATTCCTGTAGGTTCTGGTCCCAGGCTGAGCCCCTCTCTCCAGTCCTCTGGGTGTTAACCGTGCTCACGGGGTGGTTCTACATTCAGCTGTGCTGTGGCTGCCTGGGTCACCTCCCTGCCAGCAACACACAAGTTCCCAGTTTCTCTCCCACCTCCCAACACACGCATTCTGGTTGTGATTGCAATCATCCTGGTGGCTGTGAAGTGCATCGCCCTAGTGTGAGACACTGAGTGTCTTCACATGCTTGATGGCCGTGTGTCCTCCTTGGAGACACGCCTGTTCGAGTCCTTCTCCCTGGACTTGGGTTGTTTTCAAAATCTTTCTTCCATTCTGTGGGTTGTCTTCACCTTCTTGGTGGTGTCCTTTTAGGCACAAATGTTCTGATTTTGCTGGATTCCCCCTTTGCTGTTTCACCTTTGGCTCCTTGTGCTTCAGCATCATTAAGGAGTTCGTGGGGGTGGGGCTTACCCCTTTAGAGCCTTGGTTTCTCCAGACGGCTCACTTTCAGGTTTTCTCTGAGCTGGTGTAAGGTTCTCTGTGTTAGCTGCCGCCTGGTGAAAGGGGGTGCAGAAGCAGGTGGTGGAGACGGTGCAGGCAGGTGTGTTGTACAGCAGAGCCGATGTGTCTGGAAGACACGCCCAGCTTCATGTCAGCTTCATGTGGGGTTTCCTGCTCACTTGGAGGCTGTGTGCCCATACCAGCCATGTTGGGACATGGTCCTCAGCTGAGCTGTGGTGCTTTGCTCTGGGTGTCTGTTTGTCTAGAAGTGAAGCTGCCTCTGGGGAGAGGCTGACAGTCCTCCAGTGTCTGATGGTGGGAGGCACCTGTGTTGCTGGGGCTCGGCCAGGGCGGCTACACAGGCATTGAGTCTGGGTGGAGGGGGTCAGGTGGTTGACAGCAAGGCTGACGTTGTCCTTGAAGTCGTCCTTGACGACCAGGGTCTGGCGGCTGGATGGTGCGTTTCATTCCTTGGTTGAGCTCAGTGCTTAGCTAGACCCTCATCTGGGCCTGGTCCCCAGATGGCACAACTCTTGCCCCTAGCAAGGAGTCCAGGGAGCTGAGTGTCATTTTCTCTGTGGGGCAGGTCTTCTGTCCAGGTGGTGCTCCTCATCCCTAGTGTAGGTCTTATCGGAGACTCTCCCGCCCGGTTCCCCAGCCACATCACCCAGTGCTGCTGGACCAGAGGGTGTGTGGGTGCTGGCTGCCCTCTGCAGAGCGCCCAGGCCAGTGAGCATCCTGGCCTTAGGCACTGAGGCCAGAGGGGACACCTTTGTGCTGAAGAGAGCAGACCCATCCAGCTTGGGGGTGGGGATGGGGGGCACTGCTCTTCTCTTGGAGCCAGTCCCTGCGGCCTCCCCGCTGAGCTCTGCATGTGCACGACTGTGAATGGGGCCTGTAGGGAGGGTGCAAGGAGTCTCTACATCCTGACCACCCAGGGTGCCCTGGGCAGGCACCTGGACAGATGCCCAGCTATACTCGGTGGCATTTCTCAGGGCAGCACAGTGCCTGCCTGGGTAGGTGGAGCCCGGTCACCTCATGTTCCGGGGCCGCAGCCCAAAGCCCACACATCCCACAAGGGCTCGGGGATGACATTGTGGACCTAGGTGGGGAGGTGACCCCAAGTGGCCACCCTCCCACCAGGCAGCCACCTGGGTGGTCTCTAGATGCTGCACGCGGCGCTGTGCCATACTCCGGTGATGTCTCCCTCCACTCTGCCTCGTGTCCATGTGCGGGCTGAGAGTCTGATCTTCCTCCCAGAGCCTGGGGCTGTTCGGACCTGGTCCTGCCTTGTGCTGGGCTTCTCTCACTCTGGCCTGTCCAGGTTGGCGGTGGGCGGCTCTGTGCCCAGCTGGGCCGTGGCTCCGCCTTTTGGTCAGAGCGCCTCTCCTCTGCACTGCCTGGTCACCCCGGAGCCAGGGGCCTGGGGGATGGGCCAGTCAGCGCTCCTGTGTGCAGAGCTCGCACTGGGTGCTCTGGCCTTAGTCTGGTGCCACCGGCTGGTGTTGGGAATGTTCTCTTCCTTCCTCCCCGATGTACGCTTTCTCTTTCTGTTTAAGGTGGACAGAGTGGGGCCTAGGAAATGGAGAGTGGAGCTGGGGCTCACAGTGCAGAACCCAGGGAGGAAAACCCGAGACAGCTTCGTCCTCGGTAGTCCGAAACCCTCCTTTCCCCCAGGAGCCCCCTGCCTGCAGAGAGGACCCCAGATTTTCCTGGCTGAGCTGGCCTGCAGGACCTCTGGGGCTCAGACTCTGAGTACAGCCCTTGTGAGCATGAGGGGGTTTGCCGGGAGCCACCCCTGCTCTGCCTGTTGCCCCCTGTGTTGCCCTCTGGGGTGGCCACAGCCTCAGCAGCCGTGCACACCCTGCTCCACCCAAATGCGGCGACTCCACGGTTTGGGGCCTCTGACCTGGGACGACAGGAAGGTCATGAGGGTGGCGTCACCCCCAGTTTTACCCCAGATCCTACGCACGTATGCAGGTCCCTGGGTGATGCACAGGCTCCACAGTGACAGACAGGCGTGGCCGCTGAGCAGTCCCGGGTGGGGGCTCCCTGTGGCACCAGGGGCTTCTCCTGGAACCCACGTCTCTGCACTGTCCCTGCAGGCTTCTCTGTCAGGCAGGACGTGTATCTTGGAGTGTGGGGAAGCTGCTTGAGTGCATCCTGGATTCCAGGGCCCAGCAGGGTCAGGAGCCAAAGGCCACAGGCTCACCACCTTGCAGAGGTGGCCACGCGGCTATCACCGCACACATGGCTGTGTCGCCGGTCTTCTGCCATCTCCATGGCCCATCCTTCCTGGGCTTTGAAGAGGGGTCACTCCCTCGGGCTCTGGTGGCCATGCCTCCTCCTCTGATGCTTCCTTTTTCCCATAACCAGCCAGCTGGACTTTGTGGAGAGCACACTGGGCTTCCTTGGGTGGAGTCCTCAAGGTTGCTCAGCTCCTGCATCCTGGGTGGACTAGGGCTCAGGCAGTTTGTGGGGGCAGGAGGCTCCAGCCTTTCTCCCTAGCAGGAAGCTGCCCCCGCCGTGTGGTGGGGCTTGCTGGCCGCGTGGGGGTGGCCTGCGGCCCGGTTCGTCTGACACCTCCCACGGGGGCTCCCTGAGGTTTCTCGGAATTGGAGGAGCCAGCAGGGCGCTGTGGCTTCTCTCCTGTTGAGAACTCAGCTCAGACAGGAAGCCCCACCCTTGCGGGTGGCGCCCGGTCCAGCACTATGCACCAAGCTCGGGAGGCCCCCAGATATCACCCAGCTCCTTTCCCCTTCACCACCCTCCCCGCCCCACCCTGGCAAGAGCGCCAGGTGTGTTCAGATCTGAGTTGTCTGTCCACGCCGTCTGAAGGATCCTCAACGAGTTTCCCAGGGGCTGGGTGGGCAGGCTGAGGGTGCAGCCACCCTGTGCTGGGACCAAGGCCAGAGCATGCCGCCCAGCCCCACGGATCTGGGCCCAAGGGTTCCGGGTTTCCTGGAGTGGAGTTAGGGAGCCTTGGCTGTGGGGTTGGGAGTGGCCCCTGCACACACCCAGAAGTGTGGGCTCTGTTGCCCTGGTGGCCTTGCACCCAGTTGGCTCTGTCCTTTGAGTTTTGTTGTGATGACCCTGCTAAGCACGGCAGCTGACCGACCACTTCCTCTTCCACAGCCCTGGAAGCGCAGGCCCCTCAGGGCCAGTTCTGGGGTTCGGTATTCTCTCCAGGTGCTCCCTGGGGCCAGCAGGCAGGGGGCATTTTGACACCAGCCCTGGAGGCCACTCCAGCTACAGTATCCAGCAGACACAAGGCTCGTGTGTCCCGAGCTTCCTTTCCCTGCACGAGACTTGAGGACGTCCAGGGGCTTTCTCAGTGGGCTGAGTCCAGTCAGTTCATGTTGGGGCTGTTCCTTCCAGCAGGGATGGGACATGGCCTGAGCTTTCTGCTCACCTGTCATGCAGCTGGCCTAACCCCACAAGAAGTTTCTAAAATTAGTACCATGTGGTGAAACCCAGGGCTCTGGGGGTGCTACATGTGACGCCCCTGGAAAGCTCTAGGCATCCCCAGCAGGGCCCTGTGCTCAGCCCGTGAGCCTGCCCGCCGCTGCCCCTTCCAGACCTGTCAGCCCAAGTGGGGGTGGGCAGGGGTCCCTTCTGAGCCGACGTGCTGTGGGTCCTTGGCCTCTGCCAGCTGTCAGGCCTGCGTTGGACCAGGCGCACCATGCAGTGTGTGCCTGAGGGGTCTGCGTGTCCCTGGGCATGCCTCGTGTGTGGCTGCGTCCTACCCAGCGTGTCAGCGGGAACTTCTGTGTTGCTCACAGGTCTCTGATCCCCCGGCCTCTGTAAGGAAAGCAGATGACACCCCCTCCCAGCACCCTACGTCCTCCGAGAAGGACAAGCAGCCAGGCTGGCTGCGGACCCTGGCCGGCTCCTCCAGCAAGGTGTGGAGCGCGTCCCTGGCAGGTGGGGCGGGGGCGGGATAGCCTGGGGCCTGCTCTGACAGCCCCTGTTCCCACAGAGCCTGGGCTGCGTCCACCCTCGCCAGCGCCTCTCCGCCTTCCGACCCTGGTCCCCTGCGGTTTCTGCAAGTGACAAAGATCTCTCCCCGCACCTCCCAGCCCTGATTCGAGACAGGTGAGTGACCCTCCCGCCGTGACCACCAGCCGTGACCCACGGGGCTTGCAGACCAACCAGAGAAGCAGATTCCCGCTTAATCAGGTTCCTACTTTAATCGTCCCTAAGCTTGGCAGGCGGGCGATCTGGAGGCCTCGTGTCAGGCCCCAGCTCTCCGGGTAAGGCAGTCGTGGAAGTGGTGGTCCTTTGGTGGTATGGGGGAGAGTGTCTAGGTTTTCTGTGCTCTAAAGTTGGTGGCACACAATGCTGGTGTGGCCTGTCCCACGCACGGTGGCTGGGGGCTGTGTTCCAGCTGCCCTAGGCTGAAGTGTCCGCTCCCTCACGCTCTCTGTGGGAGCAGGGCCTGCTATGGGGGGTGTGAAGGGGCCAGGGCAGCTGTCGAGGACCTAGCACCTCCTGTGGCCCCCACAGCTTCTACTCCTACAAGAGCTTTGAGACAGGCGTGGCCCCCAACGTGGCCCTGGCCCCGCCAGCCCAGCACAAGGCAGTGAGCAGCCCGCCCTGCGCCACGGTCGTCTCCCGGGCCCCTGAGCCCCTCCCCGCCTGCATCCAGCCCCGGAAGCGGAAGCTACCTGCGGACACCCCTGGAGCCCCGGAGACACCAGCACCCGGGCCTGCCCCCGAGGAGGACAAGGACTCGGAGGCCGAGGTGGAGGTGGAGAGCCGAGAGGAGTGTGAGTGCCCACACCCGTCTGCTCTTAGGGGCGGTCGGTCCTCCTAGGAGGGTCCCATCCTGGGAGAGGATGCTCTGCTAACTTGCGTCTCCGTCTGTTTGTCTCTGCAGTCACCTCCTCCCTGTCCTCGCTGTCCTCTCCATCCTTTACCTCATCCAGCTCCGCCAAGGACCTGAGCTCCCCAGGCCTGCTTGCCCCGCCCGCGGCCCCCGCCGCCCCTGATGCCACAGCCCCCACCGATGCCCCGAGCAGCGGGCTGGAGGCGGAGCTGGAGCACTTGCGGCAGGCCCTGGAGGGTGGCCTGGACACCAAGGAAGCCAAAGAGAAGTTCCTGCACGAGGTGGTGAAGATGCGTGTGAAGCAGGAGGAGAAGCTGAGCGCTGCCCTGCAGGCCAAGCGCAGTCTGCACCAGGTGAGTGGCTGCACACCAGGCCCCAGGCCACTCCCCTGGGACACTTACTTCCTTTCCAAGAGGCTCCTACTGGCCTCCCCTGCCCACCTGACTTGATTAACGAGTCCTCAGCACCCAGGAGGGCGGGGCTGTCACCCAGGACTCTGCGGCCTGGGCCCCCTGGTCTCTCTGCTCTCACACCTCAGCCAATGTCTGGCATGTGGGCTCGCTCAGCACAGCCCTGCCAGCCCCAGAACCAGCTTGTAACCGCTTGCTCACTCAGCATCCCTCCGTCTCCCTGGTTCTGGTTGGAGGTGTGATTTCCCACATGCATATTCATGAGTATGTTTGCAGGGGTGGGGCTGAGTCCCCAGAAGGGCCACCTCCTCTCTCTCTGGCCGCGGGGCCTCTGGGGCCCTCAGATGGTGCGGTTCCTGGGTGAGCCCCTCCTTGACTCTGAGGATACCCCCAGGGGCTGTGGGCAGTGCTCGGAGGGGACAGGGACCTATGGGGCGGGCAGGTGCTGGGGAGGCCTGGCGTGGGGGCACCCCTGAGCTTGCCCCTCACTCCAGGAGCTGGAGTTTCTGCGCGTGGCCAAGAAGGAGAAGCTGCGGGAGGCCACAGAGGCCAAGCGCAGCCTGCGGAAGGAGATTGAGCGGCTCCGCGCGGAGAACGAGAAGAAGATGAAGGAGGCCAATGAGGCGCGGCTGCGCCTGAAGCGGGAGCTGGAGCAGGCACGGCAAGCCCGCGTGTGTGACAAGGGCTGCGAGGCTGGTCGCCTGCGGGCCAAGTACTCGGCCCAGGTGCGCAGGGACCCTTGGGAGGCAGAGGTGGCAGGAGCGCCCTTGGAATCCCAGGGTCCCTCCCCTCCTTGCCAGGCCGTCTGGGTGTGGGGAGCTGCTCAGCTTCGGGCCTGTCCTCCGTGGGGGGGTGGTGTGGCCCCAGGCTCTCCTCTCCTGGAGGAGGGCTGAGCTCACCCTCAACATGCCCATGAATGTCTCAGCCGGTCCCCATGGCCATGCTAAGCAGCAGGCTCCCAGGGGTGGGGTGTGGGTGTCATCCCCTGTCTCAGGGTCTCTGGAGACGGTGCCGGTTCTCCTACCGAGCTCACCAGTAGGTCCAGTGGGCGGCGTGGGAGGCGAGTGTGTGATGGCCGGAGGGTCAGCCCAGGGCCAGGCAGCGACAGGGTGGGTGGGGAGCAGCTGGCTAATGCAGGCGTCCCTTTCAGATCGAGGACCTGCAGGTGAAGCTGCAGCACGCAGAGGCCGATCGTGAGCAGCTGCGGGCCGACCTGCTGCGAGAGCGGGAGGCCCGGGAGCACCTGGAGAAGGTGGTGAAGGGGCTGCAGGAGCAGCTGTGGCCGCGGCCCCACTCTGAGGCTGCAGGTGGCGAGAGCACGGCCGAGCTGGAGCCCTAGCCGAACCCACTGTCTGCTGCGCAGGGCAGATGTCGCAGGGCGGGCGGGCGGAGGGGTTGGGGCTCCGTGCCAGCAGGACGCCCCCCTCCAGTCCTTATAGCACAACGTCTTACTGTGCCTAGAACCAAGCAAGTGTTTGGAACCACATACTTTTGGAATCCACTGCAAAATTTTCTACTGGCCAAGTTCAAGCGTGCAAGCCGGTTCCCAACTGCCCCAGAGACGAGGCCAGCTCGGTGGTTGTGGCTGGCCCTCCGCTTGCCGGAACGTTCTAACATTTACACTTTTGTTATAAGCTATTTAAAACCAATAAGGAGACTTGATATTCAGAAAAATCAACGCGTTTTTTAGTGACTAACTTTTAAAAGCCCCACCCACACGTGATACCCCCCGAGGACCCACATGGGAGCCGGGGTGGCCCCCGTCCTGCCCCTTGAAGCCATCGCAGCTCGTCTGCACCCGCGGCCGCGTGACCACACGAAGGGTTTTTCTCCAGAGTCTATTTTTTCAGCGACAAGGACCTGTCTCCCGCACTGTCGGGGGAGGACCCGGGGAGTGCCGCACGCACGCGAGCTGGAACACTGCCGCCTTACCCACCTACCGCCTCCCGCCACCCACAGGGGCGTCTGCAGGGGCGTCCGCAGGGGTGCTCGGGCGGGCGGCGGGGGCGGGTCCGCGCTGGCCGGGCATGTGCCCTCCTCCACGTGCCCCTCCGTCCAGCTGGCGCCCCACAGAGGCGTCTGCAGGGGTGCTCGGGCGGGCGGCAGGGGCGGGTCCGCGCTGGCCGGGCACGTGCCCTCCTCCTTGCGCCCCTCCATCTGGCCGGCGGCACGCCTTCTGTTTGGGCCGAGGCTGCAGCATTGCAACAAACACAGCATTATTTCAGTTTTTCTTTTTCCTTTTGTTTGTTTGTTCATTTAAACGTATACTTAGAACTGCACTTTGTCAAAAACCTTCCCCTTCTCTTTTTATTCCCCAGTTAACTGAGGTTTTTACTTTCAGATACTGCAAACCGATTTCTAGAGCATCCACATCCTAAGTGCTCGAGTGTCTAGAAACCCCTCTGGTGCTTGGTTGAACAAGGGAATCACACGAAAATGAAAACGCAAAAACTGAACTTCGGGGGGTGGTTCTGTGCCTTCCAGCGTCTTGTACAGCAAACCCTGACTCGTCTTCTTCCCCCAGAATACGTCTCCAGTAGCTGTTGGATCTGCCATGATCACAATGAGTTACCTGCATTTATTCCAAATAATCGCGTTTACTCTCAACTGTATGCGAATTGTATAAGGTTTCTTATGCCCAAGCTTGAAGAATGATTTCCCAGTAGACCAGGTGGCTCCCTGACCTAAATCATGGTATTTATTTACATGGAGAGACCTGACTGGAACCCTCTGCCTGCGTCCGTCCCAGCACCCGGCAGCTATGGCCATGGGAGGTGGTGCCTTGGCCGCCAAGTAGAGCAGAGTTCGGGTGACCACGTCGGTGGTGGGGTTCTGCCCTTGGTTTGCTGGGTGGGGGCTGGGTGCTGCCAGCCCACCTTCTAAAGTGCAATGCAAAAGGGACACCGTGTATATGCAGCGTGCATTTGGTTGTTTTTCTTTTTTTTAATTTTTTTGCTTCTGTTTTTCTTTGCAGTTATTAAATCTGTATGCATGGACTTTTAAACCTCTGCCATACGTATATCCACCGATGGGCATTATTACCGTGTTGTGTAGAGGGTCGGTTGTGTCACGCAACACTCAGAATGCTGTGTTTACCCTTGTTTTTCCAGAGTTGTGTTTTCCAGCCATTTCTTCAAGGGAAACTAAATGATTTAGTTGGAGCAAAGCTTTGAGTGTGTCAGTGTGCTTCTGTGCGGCTGTGCTCTGTCGCCGTCTGAACCTGCAGTGAGGTCGTAGGGCCCCCGGGACCCGCCACCTGATGCCACCGGGTTTGCTCCGCTCACTTTCTGAGTTTTTATACGCCAGAGGGAGACACATTTTTCCAAGTTGCGCGTGGGGGCAATGTGTCGCCTCACCTCCCTTCCGCTCACTCGCACATCTCACCATCAGCTCGGTCTGCCGCCACCATCCAGCTTGGTCCCTGATACTGGGAAGAGCTGAGGTACGGCGGTGGGGTTGGGCAGCCTCATCCCCCCCACCCCAGGCCCACTGTGAGGGTCCCATGACCTGCCAGAGCCGGTGGCAGCCATGGGCGAGGCCGGCGTGGGGCTGTCTGTCCCCGTCCCCGTCCTCCGGGGCAGAGTCCCCGGGCTCCTGCCTCGCAGTTGCAGTTGCATTTCTTTCAGAAGAGGCATCTCTCCGTAGGCTGTTGACTCTCCCCGTGTGTAATACCCATTACCAGAATGACCGTGTATTCAGTTTAATCACTCATTATTTCTATGCTGAAAAGAAGATTTTTAACGAAGGGAAAAAACAACAGCAATAACATTCATATCTATGGAGCAGCTAACTCACTCACATAGTGTCCTGCTTTTCGTACAGAACTCGCCAATGTACAAAGCGACCATGTAAATACTCTCTCCTCTTACACTCGTGTATCATACGTGTACATGGTGGGTCCTCCCCCGGGACTCTCTCCTTACTGGTAGCTGTCCTATTTTCTGGGTTGTTTCTAACAGAGGAAGAACACGCCCACCGACTTCCTGGGCAACCCCACCCGTCCTTCATGCCTGCTCACCGGGCTTGGGGGCTGTCTTGTTCTTGCTTTAAGTCAGGAGTCACAAATGACACTTTTTTTTTCAATTAAGGAAACAAACCACAGCTCCACCCTGGTGCCTGCCAGGAGCGTCCGCATCGCCGTCCCCTTCTCTCCTTTGCTGCTGCTAATGACAATATGACGACTTACTCTACTATTCGAAAACTATTTTTATGTAATTAATGTATGCTTTCTTGTTTATAAATGCCTGATTTAAAAAGAAAAAAGAAAGAGCTTGGCATATTTCTCTATTTCTCTGTGTACCCGTCAGTCCTTCGACGCCCCTCCCCCAAACAGATGACATGATAGAATCAAGTTGAGGGTTGGCCCTGCCCTCCTTGGGCTACCACCAGGCCTGAACCCAGGAAGAGTAAGGGGGTGCCTGTCTTCCCATCAGACCCTGGGGTCCTTCAGTCTCCATTGACTCCATTAACAAGTGGGCAGGTCCTGGCTGGGGCCCTCTGTCCCTCCCTCTTCGTCACGCTGAACTGTGGCTCTTCCTCGTACTGTGGGCATCCACTGGGGACACCTCATCTGCCTGCTGGAGTAGGTGGCCAGTCCCCTGCAGAGCTGTCTCATTTCTTAATGGGGAGGGAGCCAGCGGCCTCAGAACAGCAGACCCCAACGTGCTGCCCTAAAAGATAAGCAAAGCGCCCACCCCTACCTGTGTGACTCCCTGGGGACTTCTCCAGAACCCCCCCCCCCCCCCCCCCCCCCCCCCCCCCCCCCCCCCCCCCCCCCCCCCCCCCCGCCCCCCCCCC
>SJYA01002443.1:2189838-2238897 GCA_006410615.1 Neotragus moschatus | reverse complement strand
CCCCCACCCCCCCCCCCCCCCCCCGCCCCTTGATGCTGGACCTCACGTCTCTAGGCTGCCTTTCACCACCCAGGCCCAGCCTCCCAGAGCGTCATAGGTCACCTGGAGGAACGGACCCCAGCCTAGGAGACCCCTGGGTCCCTACCTCCTCCCCCATCCTTAGTAAGCCCCCCAGAGCTGGGCCCAGTGGTGTTCCCCTGGGGGGAAGCAGGATGGGCTGTGATATGGACAAGGAGGCAGGGGGCAGCGGGGCCAGGGTTGCTGAGTGTCACCTTGGGTCTGAAAGGTCAGGCTGCAGGCGGGGCAAGGAAGCAGGGGCCCCGAGGTGTGGGTGACAGACCCCTGTCATGGGGCATGACCGAGGGCCCCGCACTCTCTGCCCCCTAGATGCAAATGTCACCTGGGTCTGACTCCCAATCAGCTGAGGGCCCCCTTCCCCCGGCACGGCTGGACCCTTGGGCACTGCCCTGCATGAGGTGAGGTGAGCACGGCCCATGGGCACTTCTAGCCCCGTGTGCCAGGGTGGGAAGGGAGGGCAGAAAGGTCAGTGACCAGACACTGCATGTCCCCGTTGCTGGGCTGGGCAGCCCTTCTGTCTTGACCACTGCCTCATGCCCGGACATCAGGGTGCCACCCAGTACTGTCTTCTCAGGTTTCCTGAGTGGACAGCCGCCCACTGTGGCCTGTTGAGGGCCCCAGGGGCGCCCCTGCCAGTGTGGACGCGAGTCAAGAGCAGCTGAAGCCTTGTTCACTTGTGATGACAGATACACACGCCTTCCTCAAGACCTGCACGGAGCCCAGCAGGGTGGGCAGTGTGATGCGGGGGCAACTGTCCATGTCCAGACCCCCCCATCCCCGTAGGGCCTCATCCCCACTGTGGACACCGTGCACTCCGCAGCCTGAGCTTATCCCCAGAGATGGGTGCAAGGGCCTCTCCTCATCTGCGCCCAGCACCGGGGGCCTCCTGGCTCCACCTGGCTCACTGCTCTGATGGTCCACATCTCACCTGAGGTCTTGACCACAAGGAGGTGTGGGTGGGGAGGAGGTGTCCCCGAGGGAGGACAGGGAGCCCGCTGGAGGGCCGTGTGTGTGTGTGCATGGGTGCACGTGTGCATTCAGAGTCCTCACACCCAGTGTGCTGCTCAGCCTGTCGCAAGGGGCCTTGGAGCTGGGCTGAGCACAGCCCCTGGGGCTCCAGGTTCATCACCTTCCGGCACCGCTCTGGCCTTCCTCTCTGGATGTGACCTTTCACCTCTGGAGGTGACCTGCCAACATAAAGGGCCCTGGGCACCCCAGCCCAGAGAAGACAGGGTGGGGGCCATCTGACCTCAGAACCCGCTTCCCAAGCCCTCACTGAAGGTCAGAGAACCTCAGGGAAAGAAGGGCCCCTCCTTGGGGATTCCTGGCAGCCCCCCACCCCCACTTCTGGTCCCCAGGCTCGGGACTGCCATACCAGCCAGGGCCTGTGTAGGGACCCCCTGGGCCCGTCCCCTAGACTGGCCTGTGTGCCCCTACTCACATTGGTGCTGGTTCCCAGGCCCCTACCCCGAGGCTTAGGGTGAAGTGAGCCTGGGGCAGGGGTGCTCCTGGGAACCTACTCAGCTCTCCAGCTTCTGTCCCTGCCCTGTGGCCCCCACCCCCAGCTTTCACTTCTCCTAGGTTACAGGCAGCCGGGGCCCCACCCCAGCCCCCTGGGCTCTCAGCTGTGCCTGCCTGTCTCTGTCCTTGGGTCCCCACCCCTCCCCTAGGCTGCCAGCCCCAGAGCCTCAGTTTGGTCCACCCACCCCCGCTCAGCGTCCTGTGGTCAAGGGGGCTGACCGCAGGCTGAGAGCTGGGCCCTTGTCTGGGGAGGCGGGTGCCAGGCGCGCCGTGTGGAAAGAGGAAGACGCCTGCCCTTTACAGGAACAGCTGGCACAGCCTGTCCCCCCTCCTCTGACCCCTGGCCCTCAGTGTGACCCCCAGCTTCCACCCCACCCACCCCCCAGCACAGCCCAGCTCTGGCCAGCAGCCCCCTCCCTGGCCCACCTGGCCCCAGACCCCAGCCTGCCCTTAACCCCCGCTATCCACTCTCTTGTTTCTGGTTGTCTTGTCCCAGGGTCACTCCTTGTTGGCCAGGAAGAGAATGGCTGGAACATGCTACAAGTGGGTCCAGGTCAGATCAGGCTGCTTCACGACGTCCCAAGGCCTCTCTCCATACCATGCTCACCAGGGAGGGGGTGACCCGCTGCAGGGAAGTGGAATCCTGCAGGGAAAAAGCCGGGCTGGTCTGTGCTCTGGCCTGGCCCCTCGGCCAGTCTGGACCCTCAGGAAACAGTGTGGCCGTCAGCGGGATGTGAAACCAGGGCATGGAGGGGATCCTGTGTCCTCCCCACAGAAACCCTTGTACTCGGGGGACAGCAGCCCTGCACCCTCCTGTGTCTGTCCTACCCGCTGATGGGCAACCCTGGGAGGGGCAGGGGCAGAACTTTGGGGACTTGGGTGCCTGCTGTTCCCTGCCCTCAAGGGTTGGAGACGTGGGCCCTGCAGGCAGCCCCCCACATGGGGCCATCTGCGCCCAGGCCTGTGCCAGGTCTGGGGCCACTGGGCGGGACTCCCAGCTCTGGAGCAGGTGGCCCCACGGTAGGGGGTGGGCAGGCAGGTGGACCTGGCTTGTCTTGGAGCATCCTGTGCCAGTCAGGTGTCCGGCTGGACTGGGGTCGGGCCTTCCTGCTCTGCACCCGGCCTGGCAGGCGCCCTGCTGGCAGGAAGCTTGGCCCAGGCTCTTGTACAGGTCACTCCTGCTGCCATGGAGGCCTGTTCCGGAACCCTCAAGGGATAAGGCACCTTGTGCTGGAGAGGTCACCCTCTCTGTAAGGCCCCGTCGAGCATGTGTGTCCAGGGCCACTTAGGTCCAGCAGAGAGGGCATGCAGGTACGTGACTGAGCCCCCGTCACGGTGTGGCTCTGCAGCCCCAGGGAGGCGGGTGGTGTCAGGTCCCCCCACCCCTCACCATGCACCCAGGCAGGCTGTGGGTGTGGCCGTGAGGCCCACACCCTGGCAGCTGAATGTCAGGGTGCCTGCCCTTCCCCTCCTTGTCCCCACATCTGCTCCTCAGGTACCCTCCCCCCATCTTCCTCTCTCACACCAAGTCAGAAGGTGCCAGGTTCCGTGCCAGCTGGAGATCAAGTGTGCACAGACTCAGGGCAGGGCCCACCACACAAGCCCTCCTAGGCTCCACCCTCTGTCNCCTGAATCAGGGCTCAGGCTCGTGCTTGTCACTCAGTAAATGTCCATTACATGAGTGGACCATCCAGAGCTGATGTTGCCACCCTTTTAGAAGTCAGAGTGCAGGAGGAGGGCCCACGGGGGACACTGAGGCCCCAGGGGGAAAGGTGCCCTCCTTGGGGTGTGAGGCACGTGGGGGTAGCCTCATGGTACCTCTACACTCAACCTCTGTCTGCCTGTGCCCCACCCCAGCATGGAGGTGGGTGGGTTGGGGGCCCACCTGGCCTGTGGGAGACCCCAGGAGGCCTGATTCCTCTGAGAAGGTGGCCCCGGGGTCTTCAGGCCAGGGGCAGAAGCAAAGCCAACCCAGGGAGGCAGGCCTGATGGAGTCCAGCCGTCTTGATGCTCTGGCCGTTCATGGTCCAAGCTGGACGCCATCCTCTCAGGACCATCCCTCTCCCTACCCAGCTCCTCCTCCAGCTGACATGATGGTCAGGCCAGTACCTCTGGTCGCTGCTGACTCTCCCTCTTTATTTTCGGTGGTTTTTTTTTGAGAATTCAGATTTTGTATAGATTTGTCTGTGGGACACAGTGTTAGGATTGGGGGGGGGGGTCCTGTTAGGGTAGGGGCAGTATATCTGTGAACCTCCAGCTCCCCCACAACTTCAACCAAAGTCCAGCGGGTTCCTGAGGCCGTGGCCCCTAAAAGACCTGCTGGTCATCAACTCAGATGCACTGGCCAGGAGTGGTGCCCACGCCCCACCCAGGATTCCTGCCAGTGGGTGGGCACAGGGTAAGCGCCTTTCACTCGGGACCAGAACTGCCGTGGCTCCCCCACCTCCCAGACTCCAAGCTGCCCCAGCTCTCAGGCTTTGGAAAGTATAGAGGTTTCACTGGTCTGCATTTGGAGAGGCTGCTGACTGAAAAGTCAGCTTTGCTCCAAGTCTGCAGGGGCCCCATGTGGGGAGCCCCCACCCTCCATCTGAGTAGGCCTGTGTCCTCGTAAGACAGTGGCCCTGAGCTTTCAGCCCTGGGCTTGGTGACTGGAAACCATGATGCCGGCTTGGAGTTCAACCCGAGAAGATGCCTCCTGACCCGGGCGTGCAGGAGACAGCAGCTGCTTCTGTTTCCAGCGTTTTTGTTTTCTAAGTTGAAACATCATTTTCATTGTTTTCCTTTTGACAGAAATGTGGTTTCATCTTGAGAAGGAAGAGCTGCAGAGAATTTGCTGTCTTGGGTGGGCCGGGTGGACTACGGTGCCTGGAGGAAGTGGTCTCAGGGGGCTTTTAGGGGCACGTGGCCCTTTGGCTCCTGGCCCCACACTTGGGGGTCCTGCTGGGGATCTGCCCCCACATTCATGCAGCCAAGTGTGGACACTGCAACCCCCCCTACCCTGCAGCTCACCTACACCCCCTTCTGGAGGGGACCCCATCCTGCAGGCCCTCCAGCTACCTCCATGCACTTTGGGCAGGACAGAGACCCCTGGAGCCCAGGCGCGATGCAGGAGTCAGAGCTGCCTGAGAATGGGTCTCTCTGGGGACCTGTTGTCCCCAGAGGGGACATGATGTCCTCATCGTTGGGACATCATGGCTTATCTTCTGACAGATGTTCAGAGGCCGAGGCCCGGCTGGACCGGGCTGGCATCGTCAGTTGCTGCCTGAGCTCCTGGAACAGAAAGAGGCTGGCAGGTACGGCTTGCTTCGGGTGCCCGGCAGCACCCCCACTTCTTAGACTCAGAACTAGGTCACCTCCCCTTTTCCCGGACCCCCTTCTTCTTCCTGGCTGTCACACAGCTAGCCCTTTGGGGGCTCAGTGCCCAGCTGCCCCACCTGCTCTGGGAGCTGGGGCCCAGCAGAGGCAGAGGTCACTTGGTGCTGCAGGGGGACCAGCTCCACCCCAGCTGCTCCTACTGCTAGCTGTGACTGTGTTGAGGCAGGTGTGTTGAGGGAAATTGTGTGGGAACCTACGAAGAGATAAGCAGGAATGGTGAAGGGATGGGTGGGTCCAAGGACATGACTGGATTGGTTCCGGTCATCAGACTCATCTGGCCTTTCCTGTGAGAACATAATTATCCCACGGTAGCGTAGTAGTGGTTTTAGTCTTCGAGTCCAATTGTTTGCAACCCCATGGACTACTATAGCCATCCAGGCTCTTCTGTGGGACTCTCCAGGCAGGAATATTGGAGTGGGTTGCCATACCCTCCTCTAGACCTGCCTCCCACACCCATCCATCCATAATTACACCCATCCCCACCCACCATCCCTCCATCCATCTGCCTTCTGCCTGTCCTTCCAGCTGTCCTCTGCCTCCTGCCCTGTCCTGCACACCTCTCTGCTTGTTTGTCTCCAGTGCCTCTGGACACGTCATGGAGTGGCTGCTGCACCAGCCGCGTGTTCCACATCCACCCTTTGGTTACAGGTACCTTCCGGGCACCTTGTGTAGGCCACACACTTCACCAGGTACCGAGCTGTGCTGGTGAACAGAACTGAAGAAGTGCTGGCCTTTGGGAGATTCCTGTGTGAGATGCATGGCGTGCTGGCCCGTAACATGTGCAGGGGAGGAGAGAGGTAGGGGCGGGGGGCGGTGTTGCTGGATGTGGGATGAGGCTTTGGAGCCCGAGACCTAGGAAGGTCTTGTGAGCAGGTGAAGAAAAGAAAGTGTTAGTTGCTCAGTTGTGCTCTTTGTGACCTCATGGCTCCATGGGTTCTCCCAGGCTCCATGGGATTCTCCGAGGCTTCATCTCAGGCTCCATGGGGTTCTCCAGGCAAGAATACTGGAGTGGGTTGCCATTTCCTTCTCCAGGGGATCTTCCCGANGTTAGTTGCTCAGTTGTGCTCTTTGTGACCTCATGGCTCCATGGGTTCTCCCAGGCTCCATGGGATTCTCCGAGGCTTCATCTCAGGCTCCATGGGGTTCTCCAGGCAAGAATACTGGAGTGGGTTGCCATTTCCTTCTCCAGGGGATCTTCCCGACCCAGGGATGGAACTGGGGTCTCCTGCGCTGCAGGCGGGTTCTTTACCTGCCAAGCAGGTGAATGGCACATGCAGAGGCCATGAGGCAGAGCGTACCTGGCTCAGCTGAAGGGCTGCAGGGAGCGAGGGCCATGGGGGGCCAGGGCAGTGAGCTGTGGGTGCCAGCTCTGGTTGGGCCTGCCGTTCTGGGCACGATGTGGCCCAGTGGCCCCTTGTGTTGGGGAGCGGTGTTGGGGTGAGATGGGTTGTGCTGCGGATGCACCTTGAGCACCTGTAGGGTCATTATGGGGCGAGGCAGGGATGTGACCCACAGAGCCAGAGAAAAGAGTCAGGTGCTGATGGTTTGGGCTTTGACGACAGAAGGTTGTGGTTTCCGTGAAGCAGGAGGAGCTGGTATGGGGCAGGTCAGGTCTGAAGGGCCCTGGACCCCTGCCCAAGGAGGCTGCCCCACCATTGCTACTGGCCATGTGGCTGGGAGAGATCAGGAACCTAGAGGAGGGACGGGGCTCTGGGCCCCAAGGCTGAGGCGGGTGGGGGGCGGTGCGGGGTGGGGCATACCAGGGCCAAGAGTGATGTCTGGAGCCCCATGGGGCATGCTGGGTAGAGAGGAAGCAGGGGCCCTGCTGGGAGTACTCACAGGTGGGGTAGAGTGCTCATAGGGGAGAAGGAGGGCGTCGACCACAGGAGTGGGAGGGCAGTGGGTGCTGGATGGAGGGTGACGGGAAGGAGGCCCTTTAAGATGGGAGACGGCAGCTGGCACTTTAGTGGCCAATCCACCCTGGCCCGGAGGTGACTGCCAGGACCAGAGGGCTCTGGGTGTCCCTTCCCTCATTCCATGAAGGAAGCAGGTGGTCAAGTGAGAGGATGGGGGTGAGCTCATCCCTTCTGGATTCAGGGAGATGGGGGGCCTTGGATCTGAGGCTGGGGTGTGGTCAGCCCTGAGTAGGGGGTTGGCTGCTCCCAGGCTTCCTGGTGTGCTGGGCCTCTATCCCTGACCTGAGACCTGGCTTATCCGCCGGTGGGGGGGGGGGCGTTTCAGAGGCCCTCTATCCCCAACCTCCAGGCCTGGCTTATCCCCTGGGTACATTTCAGAGGCTGCTGTAACATCTGAAAAGTGGTCCCTGCAGACAAGGCCTCTCAGTTCAGCGTGTGACCCAGTCACCAGCCCGTGGCCTCTTGATCTCCTGTTTGGGAGTGGTCGTGGCCCCCAGCTTTGGGAAGGCCCCTGAGTCGCCCTCCAGGGCAGGGATGGTGGGAAGCAGGCGCTGGTTGGCCCAGGCTCCCCCCAGGGAAAGCATGGATAGTGAAGCCGAGACAGTGGAGAAGGGCACTGGTCACACCACCTGCCCAGCCTCGGAAGGCCCAGATGAGCTGGCCTGGCTCTGGGTGTTCAGGCAGGGGCCGCACCCTCGAGTTAGCACTCAGAAGTGGTTGTTAAGCATTTTATTAAAGCCAGTGGCGGGAGTCTTGGGCACCCCTCTAGCTCAGAGCTTCCAGGTCTTCACTGGGGACATGGGGCTGTTGGCCTGCCCCCCTTGCCAAGACCCGAAGGTGTTTGAAGGCCGTGGGCAGCGTGTGGCTGAGGAATGGAGGGGTGGTCACGTCATGAATCATGATGACATACTCGCCTGCAAGAGATGGGCACTTGGACTCAGCTCCTGCCACCCTCAGATCCTCTGCTCCCACCCTCAGGGCCTCTGGCTCAGTGCCTGGTCTAGGGCGGCAGGCCGTTCTCTTCCTGGGGTGCTGGGGGTACAATGTAAGTAAGTGCATTGGGGGTGAGTGAAGCCATCTCCTACCTCAGGACACAGGCCCAGTGATGGCTCCGTGTCCTAGGGCGGGAGTGGGGGCCACACCAGGGACGCAGACCAGCTCAAGGCCTCCCCTCCCCGCCAGTGGGGCCGTGTGGCTTAGGGCAGGGGTTCTTTCAAAAATACTTTCCTATCTTTTTAGGAGAAAAATAATTAACTTCCTCTAGAATGTTTTAAAAAATAACTAGCCTCTGAAGACATGGCTGTCTGGCTTGTTTTGTGGGAAGGGGCCGCTCTGGGGGTGGGATGAGGGGCTGCCCAATGAGGGACGTGGGGAGAGAAGGAAGTACTTTTCCTCCATAGTCTGTAAACTGTCTGGATAGCTTCAAAGTTGGAGAAACCATAAAAAAGAAAATAAGAAATAACAGAAAGTGAGGTTGCCGTGGAAACTGTCCTCTCCCGCCCGAGCCCGCGGGGGCTGGCACCGGAGCGCGGAAAAAGCTCGCTGGGCTGGCCGGGGCTCCCACCAGGAATGCAGCCGCAGCCGAGGGGGGCGCGGGAGTCCGCTCCCACTGTCAGGGAACATTCCAGCACCCGGGCCTGGAAAACAGGCTGCTTCCCTGGCTGTGCAGCTGCCCTCCGACTCAGGCCAGCCTGGGGGCCCATGGCTGCTCCGTGTTTCCCGGGGCGGACGAGAAAGGGCCTCTGGGGCTGGCAGGAATTTGCTCAGCCTTGAGTCAGTTCCTTCAGAAGAAATCACGGTTCTGGGGGGCCGGGGGACCGGGAGGGGGCCCACATTCCGCAGCCGGGGCACTGGGCCTCCCTGGCGGGCCTGGAGGAACGCTGCGCATGGCAACGCAGAGTGTTTCCAAGCAGCCGGTTTCTAGGTGTTCCCGGGAACATGCAGCCACTCCAGCCGAGGCTGAGGGCGCCGACCGGTGGGGGAGCAGCCTCAGAGCCGAGCCCTAGCCCTCAGCTGACCTTGTTCCTCAGGCCGCCCTTCTCCCAGCAGATGGGAAAGGCCTGGCTGGGGGCCCCCTTGCCTGCCTCAGAAACCACCCGAGGCCTGGCCCCAACCGCCACGACTGCCACGTGGTCCTGACATGGGCCCGGCGCCCAGCCTGGCCTGGCCTGGCCTGACCGTTTCAGAGCCGTCCACCTGGCTTCGCCCCTCACAGCCTGGACGTCCAGCCTATCCCTGCCCGCCTCTCCCAGGTGGTGCTTGGGGTGGGGGTGGGGCAACCTCTAGGGTTCTGCTGGGGGTGACCTTGGTGCTGACCCTACTGGCTGGTTGGTAGGCGCGTGTGGCTGTTGGGACAGTGAGTACCAGCCCAAAGGAAAGATGGGGCCACTGCCTGGAACTCTGGCCCTGCCCCGCACAAGGGCTTTTCTGGCTGCAGTCAGCCAGCAGGGCTTGTCAACACTCACCGCTGCAGGAGGGGTCGGGGGGGCCCACATCTGGAGGCCTACTGGCTTCCCGATCAGGATCCTAGAGACAGGAGCCAGGTTTTTCGCCTTGGCCGAGGGGACAGGAGGTACCCTTGCCTGGCATATGCAGTCCTTTGAGGGGACCAAGGCTTGGGAAGACCCTCGGCCTGTTGGCACACCCTCCTTCCGCCCAGGCCCTCTTGGTGCTCCTTTGGAGGGCCCAGAGAGCATGGTTGGGGGCAGCTTCATGCGCCTCGGGGCCCACCCGGAGCCCCGGAGCTGCCCTTTATGACGATGTGCTCAGAGGTGGACACAAAGGTTCTGCTGGGATGGTGGAGTGACAGCCGGGGATGCTCCACCTGACCGTGTTTGCCAGCTGCCTGCCTACCTGGGAAGGCCTCTGCTGCCGGCTCTGCCTTGGCCACCCCATCAAGCCTGTGGGGAGAGAGGAGGAAGCTTTGAGTGCACAGCCCGGCCCCTGAGTCTGGGCCCCTAGCATCTAGGCCTGAGGATGGCAGAGGCGGCAGACCGGCCCTCATGTGACCGTCCTGTCCTTCCAGGCCCACTGCTGTCAACTTCTCTTTGCTCTGCCTGCACCTGGGGGTGGGGTGTCCCTGTGAGGCGTGGGACCCCTGGGCCCTCAGTCCCTGAACCCCACCGTCTAATCCCAGACATGCCCATGGGTGGATGGAGATGGAGACAGACAAGCCCGGTCCCGTCCACCCCATGGGCGCTGCGCGTGCAGAGTCCAGGAGCAGCTCTGAGAAATGGGCGCCAGGCTGCAGCGGGCTTCGAGGACGTGCGGCGTCTGTGTGCACGGGATATGAGAGCTGTGCTTATTTTCCAGCAAGAAGTGACAAGTGGCAGCCAGGACTCAGCGGCAGTGGGGCCATGGGGCACTGGCACCCCACCGTGAGGCGGGAGAGGAGAGGCAGCAGGTGAAGACAGGAGGGGCTGGGCTCACGCCTCTGGGGGCTGGAGCCCCTCACCTGTGGCCTCAGCTGCCGCAGCTGCTCCCCCTGTGGCCCAGTCTCAGTGTGTCTGTCTCGACCACTCCAGCTTCCGCTCTGCTGTGTGACAGGCTCATCCTGCCTGCCTGCAGGGTAGTGTCACCTGCCCAGGAGGACCTGGCTGTGTCCCTGGCAAGGACCAGCTGGCATCGTCTCCAGGGAAATGCAGATTGCCCACACGGGGCCCTGCGCCCAGTTGACTCCTGGCTGCGTCCTCTGTTTCTCCTCTGGGTCAGACCCTCAGGCCCCCCACGCATCCTCGGGGGACAAGGGAGCCAGCGACGCGTGGATGGCCACCCCGGATCCTCTCTGGGAGGCAGAGTCCGAGGTGCAAATTATCCTGAATTATTTGCCCCAAATTATCCTCCAAAGGGACCTGGGGGAACCAGGCAACGCCCACCCGTCCTCCCTGGCCAGCGGTTTCCTGTTCTCAGAGCCTGGGGCGGCCTCCTTGTGCAGGCTTGGTGACCCACCAGGTTCTGACCCCTTGCCAAGCTTCGATACCACATGCATGGTTTCGGTGATAAAAAATTAAAGACAAAAGATTTCAAAATTATTTCATTTCGAGTAGGAGAAAATGGGCCTTGGCTTGGACCCAGGAGCCACGTTAAAGATTCTGAAGTGCGGGTAAGGAGGGGAGGCAGATAAATAATTCAGCTCTAAGAATAACCAGAGCCTGTCAGGCTGCCAGCTTTAAGAGAAATAAACCGGGTTACAAGAATCCTGAAAGTTTTTACAGAACCCCTAGGGCTTCAAGAAAACAGGCAGAATCAGGAAGGAGCTGCCCGAGGTGCAGGTTAGGTGACGGTTCTCGTGGACCCGCGGGCGCAGCTGCAGCCTGGGCAGTGTGTGAGGTGCTGGTTCTGTCTGGGCCCAGAAGTGCCAACTGGACTCCCCCTGGTGTACACAGCACTGGAATCAGGAGGGCTTGAAGCTGGGACACTCGATGGACTGCCTCTCAGACTCCACCTGGACCCCAGGTCGGGGGAAAAGCACATAGAGGAGACCTGTGACTCAGGTTTCTTGTGCTTGGGATTCTTCATTGTCTGGTACCTGTGGGTTCATAGTTGTCATCAAATTTGAAAAACTTCTGGCCATTAATTCTTCAAATATTTTTTCCATTTTCTTCTCACCACATCACTTTGGAAGCTCTGATTTTTGTGTCTATTTGGCTTCTTGAAGTCTCAGGGTTCAGTAACCAGGATTGGCTTACTGGGTCTGGTCATGTCTTTCTCTCTGGGTTTCACTTTGGATCCACTTGCCCTCTTTACAGCTGTTACCCCTCCCTCGGACACCGCAGTTTCAACCTCCGGACGTTTGATTCCGTCTTTTCGTACCTTCCATGTCCTGTCCAGTTATCACCCGTCCAGCGTCCTTGTCTACAGATTCTTTCAGCTCTGTCATTCAGGCTCAGTTTTGATTGATGGTTTCACACTCATTATGGGGTCTGCCTTCCTGCATTCCCTGCGTGCCTGGTGATCTTTGAAAAGATGCCAGACACTGGGGTTACCCTCTTGCAGGCTGGATACTTTGTATTCTTGTACATATCCTCCATGCTGTTTCACTGCTTAAAAAGTTTGATTCTTGTTGGTCTTTCTTTGAAGGTTTGGTGGGGTTTAAGGTAGGACCCTTGTGAGTATTATGCCGACACTCTGAGAATTCAGCCTGGCTGTCAGAATGAGCCCCCACTTTTCACACTTGCTTGAGATCTGGGCATGACTCCCTTTGACCCTCTTGGTGGGTCTTTCCTGGCCTCCGGCAAAATCGATCCTCTCATGCATGGGTTGATCTGTGCTCTGCAGGCTCTAGGGCTTCCTCCTCTCCAGGGTTCCTGTCCAGCAAACTCTCACTGCCTTGGCTTTCCAGGCCTCCCACTCCGTGTCTCCCCTCGGGGGCACTCCTGAGCCTGCCTGAATCCCCTTCCTGCGCCGCAGTTGGAGACTCTGGGGGCAGCATACTGGGGGCTCTCACCGCGAGGGATCCCCACCCTCCAACACCGAACGTGAAACGTCTCTAGCTCTGTTGTGTACCTTGTCCAGTTAATTACATGTGTCCTCGTGGGAGAGCTAGTCCGGCCCCTCGTGATCCACCTTGGCTGGAAGCAGAAGCCAGAACAGACCAAACCAAGGCCTGGCGCCCAGAGAGCCCTGGCTTGTCTCCCAGTGACTGGCCCTGAAGGGTGGGACTCCTTGGTGCAGGGCAGCCTCCAACTCCTGCCCCCTCACCTTGCACCTGCTGTGTGGGCTTGTCCTTCCAGGCCCCCCTGTGGCATCTCGATCTGATGGATGTGTCCCTGTGAGACAATGCTTGTAGTGAAGCCCCTTGTGGCCCCCCATGAGGCCCAGGGGCCTTGCCCTCTGCCAGTCCACTGGCTGTCCCCTGGCCATGCCTTTCCCTTCTGGAGGCCCAGAGAGCATCCTTCTGGAGCTGGCACTACACAGGACTGCACCGGGGTCACAGAGGCCCCAGGAGTCTGCCCTGGGTCTTGTCCACAAAAATGACCACAAGCACGTCTGTCCCCCAGCAGAGCCATTGCCAAGGTGATGCTCACTGATCCTGGGCACAGTGTGGGTGCCACAGCCAAGCTCCGAGTTCAGTGCTTTTCCTCATGTCTCAGGTTGGGAGAGCCAGTGAGTAGAAGTGAGAAAAGGGCCCTGATGGGATAAGAAGCTTGAGGCTGGCTGGCCAGACCCTGGCAAGTGGGGCACCTGCACACACCCTATTCTTTGGCTGGAACAGCTGAGTGGAGGCAGGAGGTGGGGGAGCAGCGAGGGGATTCCTGGCCAGGTGCACCGAAGGCAGTGGTGAAGTGGTTCACATTCTGGGGAGACTGGTTCCCTAGTGGGTCAGGGGTTCCCAGCGGCCCTGTCCACCACAGACCCACAGGCCAGGGGCCTCAGGGCTTGATCTGATCCCCAGACTTGATCTGGCCATGGCAACCAGTCTATGAGGCTCACTGGCTGGGAGCCCTTTTCTGCAGCTTGGTCACGGGACAGCCCTGGGCAGTCTGGGTTGAGTCCAGACCCTGGCAGTGGTGGTGGGGCGGGGGTGGGGGAAGGATCAAACCGGCGCTCATGGGAGCCCAATCAGGACATGAATCAGGGAAATGGTTGCCCTGAGGGTCTGCAGCTCACCGGGGCCGTGGACCCAGGGCTGCTGTGGCCCTCACTGAGAGCTTGTAAGAAACTTCCAAAATTGGAAGTCAGCTAATTGCACCATTGCAGCTGACCCTGATTTGGAGCCAAGCTGGAAACTGTCACCGCCTCCCGAGGGCCCCCAAGAAACAGGAGCTGCAGACCATGAGCTCTGAGCCCCAGCCGAGGCACAGGCCCGGTGTCTGGCCCAGCTCCGCTCCCGGGGAGATCTGCTTCATCTGGAGAGGCTTTTCTATCCCACGGGGTGCCTGCTGGTGCTCAGCTCTGGGCCCTGGACAATCTGCAGGGTGCTTTCTGTTTGGGGGTACCTGCTTGCCTGCTGCAGGGGTCCTCACCCGGAGGAACTGTGGGTTGTACCTGGCAGGAAGTGTGTGAAGGGTTAAGGGTGCTGCCCGGCCTCCAGCTTCTCCATCTGCTGTGGGAGTGATTCTTCCAGGCCTGCGTCAGGCGGGAAACATCCTGCCCTGCTGGGCGGGGGGCGGTCACGGCGCCAGAGCCACACGGCCTGGCCAGCTGTTCTCACCCGCCCCCCACACCTGCTCTGGTTTGTTATTCCCACTCAGACAAGGCTCACTTCTCAGTCTTTGAAAGTCTCTAATGGCAGTGCAGTGGTAAAGAACCTGCCTGCCCATGCAGGAGCCGCGGGTTCGATCCCTAGATCAGGAAGATCGCCCGAAGAAGGAAATGGCAACCCACTCCAGTATTGTTGCTTGAGAAATTCCATGGACAGAGGAGCCTGGTAGGCTACAATCCATGGGTTTGCAGAGTCAGACGACTGAGCAACTAAACAACAGAAAGAACTTTCTGTTTCTCTCATGTTCCATGCACACCCACCTGGGGGCTCTCCTAACTGGGGTGGGGCGGGGGGTGGGGAAGAGGGCCTGTGGACTCTGCCCTGGTCCTCAGGTGGGGATTCTTGGGCTCACCCGAGATTCAGCTCTAGAGCATCTGCCTGTGCACCCCAGGGCTGAGCTCTGGGTAGGACAGAGTGGGGAGTTTGTTGTTCAGTCATCAAGTCATGTCTGATTCTGTGGCCCTGTGGACTGCAGCACGCCAGGCGCCCTGTCCTTCACTATTACCCACGGTTTGCTCAAACTTGTGTCCATTGAGTCGACGATGACATCCAACCTCTGTTGCTCCCTCAACTCCTGCCCTCAGTCTTTACCAGCACCAGGATCTTTTCCAATAAGTTGGCTCTTTGCATCAGATGGCCAAAGTATCAGAGCTTCAGCTTCATCATTAGTCCTTTCAATGAATATTCAGGGTTGATTTCCTTTAGGATTGACTGGTTTGATTTCCTTGCTGTTCAAGGGACTCTNGCACCAGGATCTTTTCCAATAAGTTGGCTCTTTGCATCAGATGGCCAAAGTATCAGAGCTTCAGCTTCATCATTAGTCCTTTCAATGAATATTCAGGGTTGATTTCCTTTAGGATTGACTGGTTTGATTTCCTTGCTGTTCAAGGGACTCTCAAGTCTTTTTCTGCACCACAGTTCAAAAGCCTCAGTTCTTTGGCGCTCAACCTTCTTTATGGTCCAACTCTCACATCTGTACATGACTCCTGGAAAAACCATAGTTTTGACTACAGGGACTTTTGTCGGCAAAGTAATGTCTCTGCTTTTTAATACGCTGTGTAGGCTGGTCAGGGTGCCCAGAATTGGTTCACAGAAGCAGAGGGTGCAGGGAGAGGCCTGGGGGCTGAGGGAGGCAGGCAGCCCCTGGCCTGTGGCCATGGGGGGAGTTGCCTGTTTACTCAGTCATAGGGGCTGAGGTGGACCCCATTCCTATCCCATGGCTGGAGGTGCACCTCTCTCATGTCTGCCCACCAGGCCTCACCAGGCCTGCCCCTCTGGGCCCAGTGCACCGGGGAGGGGGTGCTGACGTTAAAGACAGGACTCGTGGACCCTGGTGGCCCCAGTGCCCCAGGGCTGTCTGGGACTTGGCAGGCAGGGGGATGGCAGGCAGGACACAGGCTCAGGGCGGGTAGCCTTTCGGGGGGGTGGTGAGAGCCTCTCCTAGGTGCTTGGCGGTCACAGCGACCCTGCGTGGTGGGGCTCCTGGGCCTCGGGCATCAACTATCTGTTCAAGTAAAAAATTGTCTCCATCTGTGTTGGCTAATGACTGATTAAATGACTAATCACGGAAGTCTTAATTAAACCCATTTTTCTCTGAGTGAGCGGGAGAGGGGTCCTGTTCCTGGTGTGTGTTAGGCTTTGGCCAGTTCTCCGCAGAGCAATTACCGGCAAGGTCAGTGCAGTCACTGCGCTGATGGGGCTGCAGGCGTGTCTTCCTGTGGTGGAGCCGGTGTTCAGGATTTTGGGGAGGATGTGGCTGGAGCCACGCGCTGTGCATTTTGATGGGAGTACCCTGTGTGGCCGGGCAGGCTCAAGGCCACGGTTCTGAAATGGAGTCAGTCTTGTGCAGCGAGCGGACACAGTCTCACGTCAGTCAGGAATTGCCAGGACTCTGTGTCATGCTGTGAAATTCCGTAACATGCCAGGAATGTCTCCACAGGAATGTGGCGGGGCCGGCGGCGGGGCCTGGGCTCGCCTAGGGAGCAGCGCCGTGTAGGGCCGCCTGCTGGACTCCCTGGTCCCGGGGCCGCCCTGTGTGTACACTGTCTCTCCCAACCTGGAGCTCAGAGCTGGGCGACCCGGGCAGGCTCCCCTGATAGTGCTGAGCCAGCCACTCAGGAACCAGACTTGAGATACGACAATGGTCTAGTGTGATGGCCAGCAGGGGCTGGAGCCCTGTGGCCACAGGCCATTCCCAGGGGAGGAGGAAGTCAGGGCGGCCACACCTGTCTGTGAACCCCGGGCTCAGGCCCTCCCATGTCGTGCACGCAAAAGGCCCCTTCCAGGCCTTGACTCTCTGGGGGTGGGGTCTGTGTGGTGAGGGTCCCAGTGGGCTGGGGCCTGGGAGCCCCAGGACTTGGCAGTACCTGGGCACTCCTTCTCCAAAATTGGGGCACTCACCCCAAAACCAAACATTCTGTCTTTGGAGGGGCAAGAGTCTGATGGGGTATCGGCTGGGCTCTGGGAAGGCCCAGACCCCTAGGCCAAGGGTGGTAGTCTGCCCAGTGGGCCCCTTCCTCCACTGTGTTTAGGGAGCACGCTGCTGCTGCTGCTAAGTCACTTCAGTTGTGCATGACGGTAGTTTAATTAGACCAGAACATTGTGACAAAAGGCCAGAAGTTCGTCCTAAAGGTGCCCCCTCGTTGCATGAAATAAAGACTCACTCGGTCCTGAAGTTGGGGGCCCTTGTGGGGATGAAGAGACATTGTTTCAACCCTTCTTGTTCTTGGAACCCCTCGATGATGACGATGGGCAAAGCTAACACGTGACCATGTGAGATGTCCTGTGGCTCTGGGGGGCGGGTCACCAGGTGAGGACACATGGGGACCCCGGGGCAGCAGGGCAGGGAAGGTGGCGACTGAATGTGGGGCCCTGCAGGCTGTGGGCTGCAGGAGCCTGCTCCGAGGGTCAGGTGGCCCTGGGGCCTCAAGGTTGGCCCGTCCTGGGCCCAGCCCCACAGTTGGCCGCCTGGGCCCCTTCCTCGGTCACCAGAAGCTGAGGAACAGCTGGCTTGCCCTTGATCTCTCCTTGGCCCCCTTGCCCCCACGGTTGGGGGGCACCACCTGAATTCAGCAGCTTCTTCCACCCTTCCTGAACCTTGGGATCTGACACCAAGAGGCCAAAACCACAAGCCAGCCTGGAGGCTCCAGGGTCACGGCCAAACTCGGGCCCGTGGATGGAGTATGGACAAACTCAGGCCCGTGGATGAGGCATGGCCAAACTCGGGCCCCGTGGGAGGGATTCTGGGGAAAATGGAAGGGTTTTAAGTGCCAGCTGCTGCATGCTCACTGACCAGACATGAGATAGGGCTGTGCCCTACTGGGCACTTCACGCTCCTATCTCACTCCTTGCAGGTGGTCAGGAGGACTGTCCCTTTGCCCATCAGGTCATGGGGGAGATCTGTGCAAACATCCTGCCCCTGGTGGGGGTGGGCATTGGTGTGGGCTAAGTTGCTTCAGTTGTGTCCAACTCTTTGCGACCCCCATGGACTTATAACCCACCAGGCTCCTCTGTCCATGGGATCCTCCAGGTGAGAATACTGGAGTGGTTGCTATTTCCTTCTCCAGGGTATCTTCCTGATCCAGGGATCGAACCCATGTCTCCTGAATCTCTGGCACTGCAAACGGATTCTTTATCACTGAGCCACTGGGGAAGTCCCAGCAGGCCCAGATGAAACGAAGTGTTCACAACCTCACAAGGATTCTCAGTCCAAACCAGGTGCTTTTCATTTGCCTGAGCCAGTTGCTGGAAAGGATGGATTTCTTAGAAAACCTAAGGTGGGCTTTTAGGGTCCAGAGGCAGGTTTGGATGCTGGCTCGAGGCGCTGGTGCCTGAACACACATGAGGAAGTAGTGGCGGGGATGGTGGATCAGGAGGCCCTGGGGGCCTCAGGCAGGCTCTCCACCTCTTTTCTGAGTGGGAGCCTTAGACATATAGACACCCATTGGAGTTGGGGCTCAGGAGCACAGAGCTGGGCTTGGATTCAGGAGGTCTGGAGACCAGTGCCCGCAGGAAGGAAAGGCGCTTATGGCTGCAAAAGGCTGGCTTGGGGCCTCGGAGGGAGGCTCAGGCCAGGTAGGATGGCTCGGGCCGGTGCGCTGTGGCAAGGCCAGGGTTGCCTGACCACGCTGGCTCATGTCTTTAACCAAGGTAACTCCAGGCCCATGGGGAGCTCTGTACACGGACACCTGTCTGTCCACAGCCAGCACGGCCGGGGCTTTGGGAGAATCTCTCCCTGGGGTTTCTGTGTCTCCCAGGGAGAACGGGCCAGCCTGCCTCTCGGGCTGAGATAGGGAATGCAGCAGAGCAGGGGGACCCTGTGCGATGGCCCCAGCCTGGGTGAGGGCACTGCACTCCAAGAGCCTGAGAGCCCTTGGCAGAGCAGACGGCGGGAGGAGGGGCTGGTTGCCCCTGTCTTCTCAGAAGAGGGCGACAGTGAAAGGCTCATTTTTTGCTGAGATCAGACGTTTCCACATCAGCCTCAGCTGCCGAGTTGCCACAGTTACTGAATCCAGCACACACTTTGTCATGAGCATCTGGGCCTGGGCTGTGTTGTGAATTAGTCCTGGGAGTGTTTCAACCTTTGGCCGGCACGCACGTCCCTGAGACCGAAACACCGGGCCACATGGGGTCTCTGTGTCTTGCAGGAGCCTTTTGTTTTTTGGAGCCTGTGCTTCTCCAAACTTCTGAAATATGAAGTGAGCTTCATATTTAGTTCACACACCATGACTCAGAATGATGCAGAAGGGTGGCCCCTTCCTCTGGAAATGGCGCATCCCCACTCAGCCTGCGACCCCGTGCCAGCCTCCGAGTGTCCCGGCCGGCCCACGCCCGCTGGCGTCATCGCCACCGATGAGCAAGCTAATTGCAGAGTGTTAGCGGATGCAGTGGCTCAAGGCCGCTCGCCCCCTACCAGTTTGCCCTGCGTTTCTCATTTTCCTAGAGTTTGTGGCCGCGTCTCTGCCTGCCGGCCTCTGCTCTTTTGCATGGCTGTTTCCATGTGTGCCCCAGGCTGGTGGCAAGAGGTGTCCATGGCACCCCGACCATGACTCCCAAGGGCTGATGAGCCTCACCCTGGGGTTGGAGGCCAGACCTTGGTGGGAGGTGGGAGTCTCCGAGGGCCTGAGTGGCCACATCCTCCCCTGGGCCTGGGTCTCTTCTCCAGAAGGAAGGTTCCTGTCTTTGGGGTTCCGTGGCTGAATTGCCAGCCCACGTCTGCTCTGCCTGACCACACCTCACAGGTTCCACCCCATGAGGAGACCTCAGATGGAGGTGCGCTGGTGGCTCCTTGGGGGCTCCTTGGGGGCTGCTCAAGGCTTTCAGGTGGGTGAGCATCAGTCCCACCCAAACCTCTGTAGCTGTGGGGCTTGGCGGGGAGTTGGGGGGCAAGGGGCTCCCAGGAATTTCTCTGGAATCCAGCCTTTCTCCTGAGAAGGAACAACTGAGGGATGTCCCCTCGCCTGCCCCCAGACCCCCATGCAGCCCTGCCTACTTCTTCAGACAGAAACCTGAACTCAGCCTGGGTGAGCTCTGGTCTCCTTGCCTGCAGGCCGGGTGGCTGTGGCCCCAGGTATGTGACGGCCTGCACAGACGGAGAAGGAGGCACACAGACAAAGTTCCAGGCCACAGTGCTGCCGCCTGAGGGCCTGCTGCCCGCCTGGGGGCCCCGGCCTCTGTCCACATGCCAGAGCGTCTGCAGTCCCCTTGAGGGAGGGGACCCCTGTGACCACTCTGCTCCCCTGGCCTCAGGCCTGCCTGGGCGAATCCCCACGTGGACAGCCGCAGGATGTGGGTGGGCTCCACCCATCTGTCCGCTCCCAGGCAAGGCCCTCCGTGCAGGCAGATTGCTATCCTAGACCAGGTCCCGGGCTCCATCTCAGGCCCCAGGGATCCCGGGCAGGCAGGTGGTGAAGGGCACCGTCCTGGGATGCACACACCTGGGAGGCCTGGCTATGGCCCAGCTGATGGGGAGGCCAGAGCAACCCCAGCGCCGATGAGTGCTCCTACCTGCTTCCTCCTGGCAGGCCTTGCGCTATGGGCGTCGTCCCCCTGTGGTCCTGGCCTCTGGGCCTGCTGCCCACCTTTTAGAAGCAACGGGTGGGGACAGGGTTCAGCTCCCAGCTCCCCGATGCATGGCCTCGGTGTCAGGCTGAGCCCTGTTGGGGGTGTCCCACTCCTACCTCGCGGAGGCCCTCCAGAAACAGGATGGTGTGGTACCCTGGTGGTGGGGGCCCAAGGCGGACATCGGAGAACTGGACGCAGCCTCGCTCTGCTCGCCGATGGCTCCTGGGACAGCGGGGCTCGTGTTTCCTGGCTGAGGGGAGAGGATTCCAGAAAAACAAAGGAAAGGCCCTTTAAGTACCACAAAACAAAAGTCAGAAAGGACATTTCCTGTGGCCTCTCTGAAGTGGAACTTGTATGGCTGAGGTTGTTGGGCCATGGATGGCCACATGGGCCCTGGGGGGCCTGGTGCTACTGCCCAGAGTGCCGGCCACAGCCATCTCCAGGGGAGCGGTTGGGCTGGCATAGACACAGGGCCCCATGGGGTGTGGTTTTGTCTGTGGTCCACCACGAGGCCTGGCAGGTGGTGCTTTGGGGCTGAGGGGTCTCCTGTCACAACACCTGTGCCACCGAAGCCCTGGGTGTCCTGGACAGGTCAGAGGCCTTGAGCTCAGCCAGGCAGAGCCTGGTGCCCTCTTCTGAACAGTATGATGGGAGGACATGCCTCCTTAATGAGGGCTACCCCATGTGGTGACGTCAGACCACACCTGTGGCAAGCACAGAGCATGGGAAGGGCCCACAGCCACCAGCCCCACAAGGGAGGCCGCCCCCTCAGGGGACCTGAAACCCTCTAGTGCTGGAGAACATCAGAGGGTTGGGTTTAATCTGCCTGTCCTTCGACAGGGACCCCACTGGGACCCCCGCCCACCCTGGCTTCCTCCAGCCCCTCCCCCAGGAGTCCTAAGGTGTGAGGGCCACAGGGAGTGCTTCTACCGCTCCCCTTCCCCGTGTCTCTTCTGCCTGCGGGGGACCCTGCGGTGTGGTGCTGTACAGGGCCACCCACGACCCTCCCAAACAGACTCACATCAGGCTTGCTCTCACATGGGGATGGACTCAGGGCTCTTCTGACCATCCTCTGCCCNCGGCCACAGGGAGTGCTTCTACCGCTCCCCTTCCCCGTGTCTCTTCTGCCTGCGGGGGACCCTGCGGTGTGGTGCTGTACAGGGCCACCCACGACCCTCCCAAACAGACTCACATCAGGCTTGCTCTCACATGGGGATGGACTCAGGGCTCTTCTGACCATCCTCTGCCCCAAGGGCCCTGCCCACGTGTACACAAGTGGGGAGGGGCCAAGGGGAGGTGGCTGGACACTCCTGTCAGCTGACTCTGCAGGGTGGACCCTTCATCGGCCCCCTCCGGGGGGTCTGGGTGAGTGGAGGGGTCTCTCTTCCATACTCTGGATAGGGCCCTGGGGTGCAGGCATTAACAGCCCTTCCCTGGAGCCCAGCTTCTGCAGGGAGAGGTGGAGACAGACCCCAGAAGTATTTCCAAATTACAGGTGGGGAATTATTTCTCTCGGCGGGGTCTTAATCTCATTGTTACAGCGCATTATAAAAGCAGAGTCTTTGCTCCCCCAAGGACGTCCTCTGTGCACGCCGTCTCCCTGTCAGCCCAGCTGCCCGGGCACTGTGGATGTCCTGGGCAGCGACAGGAACGCACTGCTGATGGAATCGTTTCCAGCTCTTAACGCACCGCGGCTTCCATGCGGCTTCGCGTGAGCTGATGTCTCCCACTTCTGGAAAGTAAAGACCCGTGCTGTGTCCTCTGCCAAGGTGACCGGCTAGTGGACCCCAGATGGAGCTGGGCTTGCTGAGGCCATGGTTCCTCCTGGGCAGCAACCAGACCTAGGCCCACAGAGCACCGTATCNCATCTGACAGGTCAGTCTGTCCTGTTGGCTGATGGGGTGGCTGATGGGCTGATAGGGTGTTCCCAGCGGTGTGGCTGGGAAAGTCAAGTGCACCCTGAGACCCCCCAGCTGATCAGAGGTGGAGCAGGGACCCCTAGCCCCTCTCAGTCCTGCCCTCCTGACCTTGGAGTCAGGAATCAATTCTGGTGCCCGTGAACCACTTGATACCAGACGGTTCAGGACAGGAGGAGGTAAGAAAGGCTGTGGGTCTTGGTTGTTTGAGGCCACAACTGCCTCAAAACCCTGCAGGTGGGTCCGTGTGGCAGGAACCAGAGTGGATGGGCTACTGTGCCCCAAGCATGGCTGACATCCACTCAGAGTCCTGCTTTCTGACCCCACCTGGCACCCCCTGGACAACACATCCTCTCTAAGGTTAGGCTGTGAGCATCCTTCACCAAGTGGGGATTGTTTCTGTACAGAAAACAAAGCCAGAGCCTCATCCATTTCCTTCTGGCTCCTCCCCATCTCCCAGGGTCCCCATCTACCTGGGCCTTTCTCCAGCTTCGCTTTGCTTACCTCTGCTGGCTCCTCCAACTCCAAACACGCTCCTCCCTAGACCTCCTTCCACACCTTGTTTGGATGCTGATACCCTGAGGAGTGAAACCTGCTTCTCCTGGACAGTCCCTCCTGGCTCTATGGACTCAGTTCTCAGGCGTCCTTAGGACCAGCTCTGCCTGCTGCATTGTCCCCCCACCCTGACTACCACCATCATCCCCATCCCCATCATCACCGTCTTCATCAACACCATCATCATCCTTATCACCACTTCACCATCCTCATCACCATCACCAGCATCATTATCACTGTCATCACCACCACGACTGTTCTCACCTCCAAGGTAGGGTCACTCTGCACTCTCCAGGGGCCAGGTCCTTTGCTAAGCTCTTCCCAGGTGGTTTACACACATGGAACCCTCCCCTCAGCCTAGAAGAGCCCTCATTGTCTCCTTGTTTAGAGAGGAGGAAACTAAGGACAGCCAGCTCTGGTCAAGGTGCCTGCTACTCTGCTGGTGCCACCGTGGAGGCAGGTGCACAGAGTTTGTCTTTGAAGAGCCCTGGGCTGGGCCTGCAGGTCCCTCAGGAGCCCCTGCAAGGGCACCCTCCTCCATCTTGGTTGTACTTGTCCAGGCTGCCTGCACCTGGGATGGAGACATGGGCCTAAGATCAGTCCTAGAAATAAATTCTCCGTGTGGGGAACACAGAGCCTTATCTGTAACTGGGCCCTCTTCCCAGCTGGGGGACTCAGCTTATTTTTTAATAAGAGATTTTCAAACTCAAGAATTTCCAGGCCAGCCAGGGGACTGTAACCTGGCCTGGCCTGGCCTGGGAGGGGTGGNGATCAGTCCTAGAAATAAATTCTCCGTGTGGGGAACACAGAGCCTTATCTGTAACTGGGCCCTCTTCCCAGCTGGGGGACTCAGCTTATTTTTTAATAAGAGATTTTCAAACTCAAGAATTTCCAGGCCAGCCAGGGGACTGTAACCTGGCCTGGCCTGGCCTGGGAGGGGTGGACCAGTTCCCCTGGTAGGTGGCTGCAGATCATATACAGCCTTGACATACTCCTTTTCCAATTTTGAACCAGCCTGTTCCATGTCTGGTTATAACTGTTGCTTCTTGACCCACATACAGGTTTCTCAGGAAACAGGTAAGGTGATCTGGTACTCCTATCTCTTCTGATCCACACAATCAAAGGCTTTAATGTAGTCAATGAGCAGATGTTTTTCTGGAACTCCCTTGGTTTCTCCACAATCCTATGAATGTTGGCAATTTGATCTCTGGTTCCTCTGCCTTTTCTTAATCTAGCTTGCACATCTGGAAATTCTCAGTTCATGTACTGTTGAAGCCTAGCTTGAAGGATTTTGAGCATAACCTTGCTAGCGTGTGAAATGAGTGCAATTGTATGGTAGTTTGAACATTCTTTGGCATTGCCCTTCTTTGGGATTGGAATGAAGACCGACCTTTTCCAGTCTTGTGGCCGCTGCTGAGTTTTCCAAATTTGCTGGCCTATCAGGTGCAGCACTGTAGCAGCTCCTGGAGGTGCCCACTGGCCCACAGGTTCCCGTCCATCCCCCAGTCCTTGAGAGACTGAAAAGCAGCCAACGGCCCCTCGGTGTTCCCTGTGCGTCCACTTTGTCTCGTGCAGGTGGCTCGCTAAGCAGCAGCCTCGTCCTGAGTGGAAGAGTGGGGGTGGGNCCTGGAGGTGCCCACTGGCCCACAGGTTCCCGTCCATCCCCCAGTCCTTGAGAGACTGAAAAGCAGCCAACGGCCCCTCGGTGTTCCCTGTGCGTCCACTTTGTCTCGTGCAGGCGGCTCGCTAAGCAGCAGCCTCGTCCTGAGTGGAAGAGTGGGGGTGGGGTGGGGCCCAGACCCCAGGAGTGGCCCAAGGACGCTTGCCCAAGGTCTCTCCTATAGAGATGTGTCCTTTTACATGCTGGGAACTTGCTGTTTCTGAAGCTACCCCTTTGATGACAACCGTCCTGGGGGTCTCAGATGGCCCTGGTCAGAGGCCTCAGGGGCCATGAAATGGCCTGAAGCAGGACAAGTGGCAGCTGCTTTCCACCATGAGGGTCACTGCGGGAAGCAGTCAGCAGGCAGGGAGGCTGGATGGCTGCGGGGGAGGCCTGAGGTCTCCAGGGGCAGATGCTTGTCTTTCTGAGTGATTGGGTCAGCCTCGGACTGGGTGGGGCTTATACTTCTTCACAAGAGGGAACTCCTGCTTCTGTTCTTCCAGAAAAGAGTGGAGGGGTGTTTGTTGCTCTCTCTAGGAGACCATCAGGCCAGGGAGCTTGTGGCTGGCATGTGGGGCCTGGTCATGCTGTCTTTGCCTCCAGCCCCCTCCTGCACAGGGCAGGGCTGGCACAAGACCCTAGGTCCGAGGAAGGAAGGAACGGAGTCAGCAAACTGCCTTTAAAGAGAAAAAGTGAGGCTTCCCTGGTGGCCCAGCGGTTAAGAATCTGCCTTCCAATGCAGGGGACACAAGTTTGATCCTTTGTCAGGGAACTAAGATTTACATGCCATGGGACAAGCAAGCATGTGGGCCACAACTACTGAGCCCACACTCTAAAACCTACACACCACAACTAGAGAGACAGCTGTGTTCCACAGGAAAGACCCAGCATAGCCAAAAACAGGTGCTGATTCCGAGGCTTCGAGAAAAGGCTTGTAGGGGCTCCAGCCACCAGGCGCCTGGGAGCAGCTGGCAGTGGGGGGAAGTTGGAAGGGTGGCGGGTTTTGGGGAATGAAGGGGTTGGGGGGGCGGGACCCAAGGAGGCCACAAGACTCTCCCTTTTCCCCACACTGCTCCAGGAACTGTGCCCTGACTGAGGGGCAAGAGTGCAGTCACACGCACACACAAGAGCGTGCACACCCTCACACACTCACACATACACAGGACTGTCACAGGGAAAACACTCTCTCCAGTGCAATGCCCCCAGACTCCAACGCACACACACACATACGTGTGTACAGAGACTGATGTGTGCACACACACCCCCACAAATGCAGCCCCTCACCTGGCCCAGGCCCCTCCTCCTAGTCACCCAGTCCTGACTCTGCCCCCATTCCTGGGGCCCAGCTCAGGCCTGCCCTGCTGCCCCTGGGACCACAGTAACCCCCAAGTAGACCCCTTCCTGCATCCTGGGTGACTTTGGCATGCGCTTCCTGACAGAGGCCAGCTCCTGGCCTCTCGCGGGGGACCTTGGACAGGTTAGGGCACCCACCTTGCCTCCCGCCCTCCATAGTCTCCTGGTTGAAGCTGCTACTGGACCCCAGGGGCCACACCCTGTACCACGAGCCCCTCTGCCTCCCCTCCAGGCTGTGGGCCCATTGCCCAGCCGCGGCATCTCAGTCAGTCAGTGCAGGAGCCTGACCCAGCACGGCGTTATGGGTGTCTCCTGTGGACAGGGGCCCACAGGCAGCATTTTGGCCGATGGAGGAAGCCATGGGTTCAGTGACATAGTGGGATAATGAGGGGGGCAGAAACTGTTCCTGTGAGAACCCCTGGGTGAGGCTACAGAAAGGCCGGGGCTCTGACCACAGAAGATGGGCAGCCCCACAGGGGGAGCTCAGGTGGGAGGCAGAAGGGGCAGGTGACAGAGGCGGAGGGCCACCCCATCTGATCCCGGAAGCTAACAGCAGTCACTGGCTAGTTAGTTGGCATCTTGGTCAGAATCTGAACATGAGGGAGACGAGGAAGCAAGTAAGTGACCACCCTGGCTGGTCTGCTGGTTCTAAGTGGTCTGGGCCCCACGACTCCCAAGGTCATGAAGAGAGCCCACTGGACGATCCCAGCAGTGAGGTCCTTGTCTCAGAGGCTGTGACCTGGGGCTGAGATGGGGGCCAGGTGCCATGTCACCAGAAGGCTTGTTCAGGTCACCCACGGTTCAGTCCTTTCTAAGGACACAGGTGCACCCAGCGTGAGCATCCACATGGGTGCAGGTTCGTGGCCATGCCAGACCTTGGCTGCATAGGGAGCCTGGATGCACACTCACCTCCTTTTTTTCTCCACCTCGTGCGGCCCACTGGACAGATGCCAGAGACCCACCATCAGGGGCCAAAGGGCATAGGGTGTCCAAGGCAGCGCCAGAGTCCTTCTGCTGCCCATGCCCATGGGGCTGCAAAACACATGGAGGGGCTGGTGCCCCGCAGCTCGTGGCCGGCCCCAGACCAGGCATCAAGTTGTGGGAAGGAGGAGCTGGTGCGGGCTCCCACTGGATGCTGGAGGTCAGGCCCCCACTGCCCTGCAGACGGACCCCTCTTCCTCCCTGGGCTCTCAGACCAAAAGATTGCCGCAGGGCCAGAGGGCTGTGTCCAGGAGAGCCACCAGGGAGGGCACCCCGAGGCCCTGGCTCCCAGAAGCTGTGGTCTCGGGGGCCTGCAGCCCCTACCACTCTGATGCCGGTTCCAGGCAGGCAGCTCCCTCCGGTCTGAATTCACTTCCCTTGTCCTCCACGGCATCGGCCCTGGAAGCAGCGCGGAATCTTTTTATATTTCCCTGGGATATTCCTTCTAGCTAGGACAATTCCTAGACAAGAAATTTATAGCACAAATTTTCCTTTAAAAATATGGATCTTTCATGCTATTCTGCCATAATTAACCACAGACAATTAATATTAAAATACGTTATCACCCCAAGAGGCAATGAAATTTCCAGAAGATCTCTGCTATGCATTCCGTCACTTTTATTGGCAAGACTGGATTAGCGGCAAAGGGCACCTTGATTTTTAAAATCGTCTCACAGATCCCCTCTGATGGACACTCAAAACCACGTTCAACAATGAAAGTGAGGGCCACTCAGATCAACTGGAAACATTTCCTGGTAGAGTTTTGTGCATTTAAAAAAAAAAACAAAAAACCCCACAAAACAGCAATCTGAGGTTCTCCCTCCCTGCTTTGGCGTTTTTTTAGGTTCCCAAATCCAATTTACAGGGGATTGTCTGAGCCACCCGGGCTCTGCTAGCCTCACAATGTCCTTCTAGCAATTAGCAGCACCTGCATTAGGATTCAATGGACTTAAATTACTGGGGGGTGAGGCAGACACCCCACTGACAACAATTAACACAAAAGGGCTGCACCATTTAAAGCTGTGGGTGGGAATTACAAAAGGTTAAGAGACTAAATATAAAAAATTTTTTGAATATAAAATCAATGTGCTTTGTTACAAAAATCTGGGTGCTATAATTTAACCAAATTAGGGTTTAGAATATCTGGCAATAGTCCACATCTATGACATCGTCTTTTATTCTCAACAAAAAGCAACTTGTCTATTCAAAAGTTAAAAACAATTAAACAACTGAAATATTTCATGTCAACAAAATAATAAAACACAGAGTTTTGAATTACATACTACTGACATTAGGCCTTTGGAAAGGGAAAGCATTTTCTCTCCTCATTTCACTTATTTGTATAATTGGAAGCCAAGTTCTCAGAGGTTCGTTTTCTTAATTGCCTGCTGGATGCGGGAGTAGAGTGCTGACCCGCCATCTGTGAGAGCCTGGCCCCACTGGGGCTAGAGCAGGTGAGGGCTGAGCCCCCAGGGCAGGGGGCCTGCGGGCGGCTGGAGTAGGGGGTGAGACCCTGAGTGGGGGTGCTTCCCAGTGATCCCTCCTTTGTAAATAGGCATTGGCCCCGCGCACCCACAGTTCTGAACCACTGACCAGGAGGCTACATTTTCATCTGCCCAGAGAAGTCTGAGGTGCAGGGTGGGGCTGCAGGGGCGCCGAGCCCCTGTAGCTGTTCCTGCCAGCTGTCAGAACAAGTTGAAACAGGAAAGCTGCTTTTAAATGTAAGATGACGCGGGTTCTGTTCTAACTTGTGGTCAGCCTCAGCTTCGAGGCTTCTGCTCAGGACTGTCTTTCCTCCCTCCCTTCCGGGGGCACCCCCTAACCACTCCAGGGTTTAAACCTGACCTTGTGCTCCAGGGTGGGAAGGGGGGTAGGCAGGAGGCCATAGCAGCTCCCCCCATCTGCTCACTGAATGCAGGGCTTCTTCTAGAAGCAGGTTCGCAGGTGCCCCTGCCAGGGTCTGCTGGACACACCCAAGGGGCCTCGGCTCTGGGCAGGGCCTGGGGTTGGTGGCTCCTGACCCCCAGCATTCAGCCTTGGCCAGCCTGCCCCACTGAGTAGGCCCAGGGGGCCCTTGTCAGCTCCCGAGGCTGCGACATCCCCATGGCACAACCACATCATCTCCCTCGGTAGGAGAGATGCTGCTGCTGCTNTCAGATCAACTGGAAACATTTCCTGGTAGAGTTTTGTGCATTTAAAAAAAAAAACAAAAAACCCCACAAAACAGCAATCTGAGGTTCTCCCTCCCTGCTTTGGCGTTTTTTTAGGTTCCCAAATCCAATTTACAGGGGATTGTCTGAGCCACCCGGGCTCTGCTAGCCTCACAATGTCCTTCTAGCAATTAGCAGCACCTGCATTAGGATTCAATGGACTTAAATTACTGGGGGGTGAGGCAGACACCCCACTGACAACAATTAACACAAAAGGGCTGCACCATTTAAAGCTGTGGGTGGGAATTACAAAAGGTTAAGAGACTAAATATAAAAAATTTTTTGAATATAAAATCAATGTGCTTTGTTACAAAAATCTGGGTGCTATAATTTAACCAAATTAGGGTTTAGAATATCTGGCAATAGTCCACATCTATGACATCGTCTTTTATTCTCAACAAAAAGCAACTTGTCTATTCAAAAGTTAAAAACAATTAAACAACTGAAATATTTCATGTCAACAAAATAATAAAACACAGAGTTTTGAATTACATACTACTGACATTAGGCCTTTGGAAAGGGAAAGCATTTTCTCTCCTCGTTTCACTTATTTGTATAATTGGAAGCCAAGTTCTCAGAGGTTCGTTTTCTTAATTGCCTGCTGGATGCGGGAGTAGAGTGCTGACCCGCCATCTGTGAGAGCCTGGCCCCACTGGGGCTAGAGCAGGTGAGGGCTGAGCCCCCAGGGCAGGGGGCCTGCGGGCGGCTGGAGTAGGGGGTGAGACCCTGAGTGGGGGTGCTTCCCAGTGATCCCTCCTTTGTAAATAGGCATTGGCCCCGCGCACCCACAGTTCTGAACCACTGACCAGGAGGCTACATTTTCATCTGCCCAGAGAAGTCTGAGGTGCAGGGTGGGGCTGCAGGGGTGCCGAGCCCCTGTAGCTGTTCCTGCCAGCTGTCAGAACAAGTTGAAACAGGAAAGCTGCTTTTAAATGTAAGATGACGCGGGTTCTGTTCTAACTTGTGGTCAGCCTCAGCTTCGAGGCTTCTGCTCAGGACTGTCTTTCCTCCCTCCCTTCCGGGGGCACCCCCTAACCACTCCAGGGTTTAAACCTGACCTTGTGCTCCAGGGTGGGAAGGGGGGTAGGCAGGAGGCCATAGCAGCTCCCCCCATCTGCTCACTGAATGCAGGGCTTCTTCTAGAAGCAGGTTCGCAGGTGCCCCTGCCAGGGTCTGCTGGACACACCCAAGGGGCCTCGGCTCTGGGCAGGGCCTGGGGTTGGTGGCTCCTGACCCCCAGCATTCAGCCTTGGCCAGCCTGCCCCACTGAGTAGGCCCAGGGGGCCCTTGTCAGCTCCCGAGGCTGCGACATCCCCATGGCACAACCACATCATCTCCCTCGGTAGGAGAGATGCTGCTGCTGCTGCTAAGTCACTTCAGTCGTGTCTGACTCTGTGTGACCCCATAGATGGCAGCCCACCAGGCTCCGCTGTCCCTGGGATTCTCCAGGCAAGAACACTGGAGTGGGTTGCCATTTCCTTCTCCAGTGCATGAAAGTGAAAAGTGAAAGGGAAGTCGCTCAGTCGTGTTTGACTCTTCGCGACCCCATGGACTGCAGCCTAGGAAGCTCCTCTGTCCATGGGATTTTCCAGGCAAGAGTACTGGAGTGGGGTGCCATCCCCTTTTCCATCAGTACCTGCTGGTCTAACAGAATCAGCATCGTCACCACCAGCCCATTTTACCAAACCTGTTAACCACAGCCTACAGTTCTGTCATGGGGCTGGAGGGTGAGGTTGGGGGCAGGCAGGGGTCACATCTACTTTCTACAAGGAGATGTGGGAGGAGGTGGGGGTACCTGCACGGAGGTGGCAGGAGGCCCAGGTCCTCGCCCACAGGCCGTGTCCCATCCAATTCTATGCCCTCCAGGGCCTGGTGGTGTAGCGAGATGATGGGGCTTCTGATTTGGGCTTTAAACCACTTGGCAGATGATGAGAAATATCCAGCCTCCACTTCTTCTCTGGTAGCAGAATCTGGTCCAAGCTGGCAAACTGTTTCTTGTCTCCGCATGGCCTAGTGGGGTCCCGTGACCAAGTTCTGGCCAGTGAGGTGTAAGCAGCAGTGGGAATAACCCCAGGAAGATTTTTAGAAGGGAAGGGCTTCCGACTCCTTATGCTTCCCTCTTCCTGCTAGCTGGAACATGGCCAGTGATGGCTGGCACTTGTGCAACCCTCAAGGGCCACAAAGTGGTGCACAGAGTAGCAGAACAGGAAACAGAGACAGGAGTCCTTGGTCACTGAGAGATGGGTAACCACAATGGGGCTGCCGATGAGCGCAAGGGGCCAGGTGACTAGGCTTTAGTGAGAGCTGCCCCATATCAGGCTGTGCTGGTCACAACAGGCAATCAGTAGTGCTCACAACTCTGGGGGGGAAGCTGGATGTTTCACTGGACTCTTCTGGTTGGGGGAGTGGTCCCTGTAAGTTGCTTCAGTAGGAACAGTCACCTCAGAGGTTCCATTGGCTCAAGTTTCTTCCAGGACTTGTGCTGGGTTATCTTTGATCTGAAACCCACTGGGCTGTTCTTGAGACCTGTTTGTGCAGGGATCCTGGCTGCGGCCAGCAACCTGAAGAGACATCCTCCAGGCTGGGCCCACGGCAATGCCCCGGCCTCAGACTCAGCAGAGGCCGCCCTCCATGCTGTGTCCTGCCCCTCTCAGACCTCACCCAGGGAAGCATGCAGGCAGAGACAGCCACCCGAGACCCCTGGGGCCCTCAACAGGCTGGAGAAAGGGCTCGGGTCCTCAGTGAAGGTCTAGGTCTAAGAACCAAGGAAGAAAGGGTCATGGCTGTGCTGGGGTGAGTGTGAGGGGGAAAAGGGCTTAGTTTCTCGGTTCTGAGATACAGACATTCACCTGATGTGAAAAGGACTCCTGATTTGTGCTGCTCTTATGGTGGAGCTGTCCCAGAACACTGTGCTCTCTGCTTCCCTTCAGGACGAGGGAGGGATAAAGAAAACTTAAAAGTTAAAGATATCTATCCTCATATACCTGGGCTTCCCAGGTGGTGCAATGGTAAAGAATCCACCTGCAATATGGGAGACCCAGGAGACGTGGGTTTGATCCCTGAGCGAGGAAGATCCCCTGGAGGAGGGAATAGCTGCCCACTCCAGTATTTTTGCCTGGGAAATCCTGTGGATGGAGGATCCTGGCAGGCTATATAGTCCATGTGTTCGGACATGACTGAGAGTGAGCATATATATATACATCCCTGTATAGTCACAAAAGGAGGTTTTATCAGAACTAGGGAAGGCTTGGTCACTCCTCTGGCCATTTCAGGGCTTTGCTCCACCCACCAGGGTCCTAGGTCTGACTGTGTGCTCCCCAGACCCCCTGCAACCCTGGGCCCTCCTTCCTGCTGACCGTGTACATGACTCGCAAGTTTTAACCGTCATTGTTGTTGTTGTTCAGTCACTCAGTTGTGTCTGACTGTGTGACTCCACGGACTACAGCACACCAGTCTTCCCTGTCCTTTACCATCTCCCAGAGCTTGCTCAAACTCATATCCATTGAGTCAGTGGTGCCATCCAACCATCTCATCCTCTGTCATTCCCTTCTCCTGCCTTCAATCTTTCCCAGCATCAGGGTCTTTTCTAATGAGTCGGCTCTTCGCATCAGGTGGCCAACATGTTGGAGCTTCAGCTTCAGCATCAGTCCTTCCAGTGAACATTCAGGATCGGTGTTCTGTTACTCTCTTAGGGTTTCTCTCACTGGAGGCTGACTGCTCACCTCCTTGCAGCAGAGCTGGAGTGTGCACCACAGGACAGACAGATGCAGAATGTTCACCACCCTGGGCTGACCCAGGCTCCCTAGCAGCAGGCCCGAGGGGCTGGGGTATGGGGAGGGGTGGGTGTCATTGTGGGAGGTGGGGACTCTCACCTGGAAGGCTCCCACATGAACCCACTCCCACAAGGGGCAGACTGAGTCCTAAGAGGGGCAGAAACAGGAGGAGTGTCCTCCTCGCCCTCTAGATGGGGGCCCTGCTCCCTCCTCAGGGCACCATCCGAGGCCAGACCTGGTGGTAGGGCAGAGGGCGCAGGGGGGCTCAGTCCATCGTCCTGCAGGCAGATGCTGAGAGCACCTCATTTTGTAGAAGTGGAGTTGAGCCCCAGGGAGGTTCAGGCGGAAAGGGATGGAGTCGCTCCTGCTGAGCACCCAGGGCCTGCGACAGCCACGAGCGCCGAAGGGGCTGGAGCTGAGTGGGTGCGGACCCCTCAGCTTCCTCACAGGCTGTTTTCTATGGCTTGAACCCACATGCTGGGTCCAGTCCAGGGGCCTGCACATGGTCACTGACGCGGGGCTCACACTTGGGCCGGCAGAGGGCCTGCCACCCAGTGAGCATCTTTATGTAGAAACACCAGCACATTCTCCGGTGACGACAATGACAATGACAACACAGCTAAATTTGCTTCCGTAAACAGAAGGGGACGCAGAGGCAGGGTCCTGGGCCGGGTCACCAGGGGTCCCCTGAACCAGCCAGCCCTGCCCACCCTGGGAGGGAGAGACCCAGGCCTTGGTCTGGACACTGCTCCATCTGATTCAGGCCCTGGACCCAGGGCGTCCTGGACTCATGCCCCTACCCACCTGGGGCATCACCACGGCAAAAGAGAATGTGAGGCTCTAAATTGAAGAGTATGCACCTGCCCGGTGGGGAGCCCAGCTCCGATTACCCAGAGGCCCTCCCAGAAGGGTTGAGAACCTGGGGTACCAGGCAGGACCCCCACAGCTGGGACACTGCCCTACCTTAACTAAAACACACCTGCTCCTGACTAAGAGCCCCAGGTTTGCAAGAGGATTCGATCCTCAGCTCTAACTACAGAGATTAAAAACAGACGGCCTCACTCTGCGTTCACGGCCACAAGGGACATGCTTGTGGAGCGCGCAGGACAGCGGTGCGGCAGCCTGGACCACTCACCTCCCACCCCTCCCCAGCCGGGGCTCTGGATCTGCATCGTGAGCTCGTCCAGCAGCCTGGACACAGGTCAGCCGCCCCCAGCCCGCCTTCAAACCCCCAGCCACAGTGACTGCCCTCAGAACTGTCTAGCCCAGGCCTGAATGTGTCCTCCTGGGACATCCCAGGTCTCCCAGGTCTACTGTTCTCAGGGGTCAACTTCATCTCCTTCTACCCAGGTTTGGGGGACACTGCTGTCAGCCGTGCCTCCCTGAGGTCATGATGCCCACCGCAGACTTGTCAGTTAGCCCCACTCACCAGGCGGGCCACCGGGGTCCCTCTCGGGGAGCGGTGAGTGGGCGCTGGCACTTTCCAGGGCAGCTCTGGGCTCTGGGCCCTCGGACTCGGGGCTGGACAGAGGGTAGGAGATACACTGGAATCCACTGTGGAGGGAAGGACAGTGTCATGCAGCTGCAAAGACATGGAGTCCAGGGAGGAGGAAGGGCCGGGGTGGCTCCTCAGAGGCCGGGGGGTAGGAAGGGAGGGAAGGGACAGTGTCTCATTCGGCCCCCCCGCCTTGCTGCCCTCGGCCCAGGACCCCTTCCTTGCTCCGCCACCACTGTCAGAAGGGGCCTCGGTTTCCCCTTCGCCAGATCAGCGTGTGGTGACCCCGAACGTCTTGGTGTGAGGCGTGGGCAGGGACAGTCCCAGCCAACCCTCCGCAGAGTAAAGGAGGGACCGTTCCTGCCATGCCTGCCCCGGTGCTGTCCAGGGCCACTCTTACTCACAAGGGGGTCTGGATGGGTGTCTGCCTGAGGCCGTCGTCCACTCTGAAAAAGCTGACCTCCGAGTAGGCTGGGAGCTGCACGTACCGGACGCCTGCGGAGATCTCCAACTCCCGGCCATCCTCACCTTCCAGAAGGAGAGAGAGGCTGCTGAGGGCTGTGAGGGCGGAGCGGCAGGACCTGGACCCGTCTCCCTGGGCCTTTGTGAGGAGCAGGGCACCGGATGGGGCCGCAACCACATTCACCTTGCCCTACCCTTGCATTCCTGGACCCTCAGCTCCACTCCACCCTCCAAGCTGCCCACGGCCCAGAGGAAAAGGACATTTGCATAGAGACGTGAAGCCAGGCTTCTCGGGGAAAGCAGCACAGAGAGGCAACCCCACGAGGCAGTGGAAGATGAGCCGAGATCCTCGACGTGGCAACAAAACCATGATGCAGGAGAGCCGAGAGAACTTATCACTAGCAGACCTACATGACAAGAAACGTTAAAAGTTAAGTCCTTTGGGCAGAAGGGAACTGGTAGCAATGGAAACCTGTGTCTACAGGAAGCAGTGAGGGCCAGAAATGGCATCTAGAGACAGATGACACTTCCTTTTCTGTTTGTCAGCTACTCCCCAAAAGGTAAACAACCGTTGAAACACAAATGACCTACGTGTTATAAAGCTTATTAGACACATGAATGTAAAATGTACTGAAACAAGAGCATAAAGATTGTATTGTAGATAGGAAGTATAAACTGTAAAGCTCTTATACTGTCCATGAAGGAGTATGATACCACTTGGAGTTAGACTGATAATGTAAAGATATATATTTACATCTTTAAGTAAACCTTAAAGTATCCTCTAAAACGACACAGAAAAGAGTTACAATTGATAAACCAGAAGAGGAGATAAAATGGAATTAAAAAAAAAACAACCTCAATTAATCCAAAAAAGAAAGGGATATAAGAGGAAAAAACCAGTCAGGGAAAATAAGGAAGAAATTGTAAAATGGTAAGTTTGAACCTACTGTATTAAAAATTATATTAAATGTGAATGGTGTAAAAACATTTAGTTAAAGAGAGATGGATAAAAAAGCAAGACCTAGGTATATGCTGCCTACAAAATAATATATTTAAACTATAAGGACGTGAATAGGTTAAAGGTAAAAGCATGGATGAAGATGCTGCTGCTGCTGCTGCTGCTGCTAAGTCGCTTCAGTTGTGTCCGACTCTGTACGACCCCATAGACGGCAGCCCACCAGGCTCCACTGCCCCTGGGATTCTCCAGGCAAGAACACTGGAGTGGGTTGCCATTTCCTTCTCCAATGCATGAAAGTGAAATGTGAAAGTGAAGTCGTTCAGTCGTGTCCGACTCTTTGCGACCCCATGGACAGCAGCCTATCAGGCTCCTCCATCCATGGGATTTTCCAGGCAAGAGTACTGGAGTGGGGCGCCATTGCCTTCTCTCCCAATATCAGTTAAAAGAAAACTGAGTGACTGCATTAATATCAGTGAAAGTAGGTGTCAGAGCATAGATTTATCAGCAGGCATAAAGAAGACAATGACATTGTCAATTAATTAAATGACATAAAAATGCTAAACATTTATGTCCCTAATAACAGTTTCAAAATACATGAAGCTAAAATTGATAGAAATAAAAGCAGAAATAAACAGAAACACAAGCATAATCAGAGATTTCAATATACCACTGTCAATGACTGAGGGAACAAACAGACATAAAATCAGTAAGGATATAGCAAACTCAACAAAAATATCAACACTTGATTGATGTTTACAGAATATCCTATCCAATTTCACTCAAGAACAGAATCTATACTCTTCTCAAAGTGCACTCCAAACATTTCCCAAAACAGACCATATTTTGAGCCGTAATATGCCGTCTATGGGGTCGCAGAGTCGGACACGACTGAAGCAACTTAGCAGCAGCAGCAGCAAGATACAAGGTATGACTCTAACCACATAGAATTAAGTTAGAATCAGTAACAGAAAGATCTCTGGAAAATCTTCAAACATTTGGAAGTGAAACAACACACTTCTAAATAACTCTTGGGTCTAAAAGGAAATCAAAAAGGAAATCAGAAAGTATTTCAAATTGAATGAAAATGAAAGCATACCACATCAAAATTTGCAGGATGCAGTTAAAGTAGTACTAAAGGGGAAATTTATAGCAACAAACTTCTATATCAGAAAAGAAAAGCATGAAATAACCCTGGAAACAGTTCCACCTTAACAAGTGAAAAAAGAAAATAAAATTCAACCCAAACTAAGCAGAGGCAAGGAAGTAATAAGATCGAAATAGGAATTAATGAAATAAAAAGCAGACAATAGAGAAATGAATGAAACCAAAAGTAGGCTGTTTATCAATGAAACTGAAATCTCACTATACTATTCAGGAAAAGAAAAAAGAGAGAAGACACCTGTTATCAATATTACGAACAAGAGAGGTGATATCAGTTCATTAAGCAGGGAGCAAGGGAATGTCATGAACATTCAAGAAATCGGACAATTTAGAAGACACAAAACACCGAAGCTCACTCAAGAACAAACAGATAATCTAAATAGGCTTATATGCAAGGGAAATGGGATTAGTAGTTAAAAGTCTTCCCACAGAGAAATCTCTAGGCCCCGGTGGCCTTCGTATTAAATTTTACAAACATTTAAGAAACAGTATTAATTCGACACAAACTCTTCCAGGAAATTAAAGAGGAGGGAATTTCCCCAACTTACTTTAAGAGTTTGGCAATACCCTGATACCAAAACCAGGCAAAGACAACACAACGAAAAAAAAAAAAATCAAGACCAATTTCCTTATGAACAGACATGCAAATATTTGAAACAAAATGTAGCAAACCGAATGCCCAGGTAATTCAAGGGGGGAAGAGAGGAAAGAATAGTCTTTTAACAAATGAAGCTGGGACAACTGGACATCCACTTGCAAAAGAGGATGAAGCTGGACCCCTGCCTCACACCATATACAAAGGTTAACTCCAAAAAGACATTAGGCTAAATGTAAGAACTAAAAATATAAAATTCTTAGAAGAAAACAGAGGAATAAAACTTCATGACTTGGTTAGGCAGTCTTCTTAGATATGACACCAAAAGTACAAGCCACAAGAGAAATAAAAATAAACTGAACTTCATCAAAATTTAAACTTTTGTGTTTAAAGGAAACAGTCAAGAAACTGCATGACAACCCACAAAACAGGAAAAAATATTTGCAAATCAGATATCTGATATGGCGCTTATATCCAGAATTCTAGAATTCCGGATTACTCAAAATAAAAAGACGAGTTGCCCAGAGTTTTAATGGGCAAAGGATCTGAATAGATTTTTCTCCAGAGAAGATCTACAGATGGCCAGCAAGTGCATAAAAAGATGCTGCACACATCATTACTTGTTGGGGAAACGCAAGTCAAAACCACAGTGAGACACCAGGACAACTACAACCAGAAAAACAGAGTAACTGGTGCTGGTGAGGAGGTGGAGCAACTGAAGCCCTCAGCCATTGCTGGTGGGAATGAAAAGGAAGACAAGCAAATTGTATTTATTTGTAGACGATATGATCCTTTGTACAGAAAATCCTAAGAAATCCTCAGAAAAATTAGTTAGAACAAACAAGCTCAGCAAGGTTATAAAACATACATAAATCAACTACAGTCTTTCAATTTCTGAAGTGAAGATAACAAAACAATTCCACTTGTAATAATATAAAAGGAAATAACAAATGTATCAGTAGACTATAATTGAATAAAGACAAATTTTGTTGTTGTTGAGTTGCTAAGTTGTATCTGACTCTTTGAAACCGCATGGACTGCAGCATGCTAGACTTCCCTTTCACCATCATCTCCTGGGTTTTCTCAAACTTGTTTTTTGCTGACTACAGAGCTTCTCCATCTTCAGCTGCAAAGAACATAATCAATCTGATTTTAGTATTTACCATCTGGTGATACCCATGTGTAGAGCTGTCTCTTATGTTGGTGGAAAAGACTGTTTGCTATGACCAGTGTGTTTTCTTGACAAAATTCTGTTAGCCTTTGCCCTGATTCATTTTGTACTCCAAGGCCAAACCTGCCTGCTACTTCAGGTATCTCTTGACTTCTTACTTTTGCATTCTAGTCCCCTATGATGAAAAGGACATCTTTTTCTTGGTGTTAGTTCTAGAAGGTCTTGTAGGTCATCACAGAACCGTTCAACTTCAGCTTCTTCAGCATTAGTGGTTGCAGCATAGACTTGGATTACTGTGATGCTGAATGGTTTGCCTTGGAAATGAACCAAGATCTTTCTGTTGTTTTTGGGGTTGTATCCAGGTACTGCATTTCAGACTCTTTTGTTGGCTATGAGTGCTACTCCATTTCTTCCAAGGGATTCTTGCTCACAGTAGTAGATATAATGGTCATCCGAATTAAATTCTCACCCATTTTAGTTCATGGATTCCTAAGATGTTGACTACTTGATTTACCACTCCAATTTACCTTGATTCATGGACCAAACAATCCAGGTTCCTATGAAAATTATTAATTTTTTATTAGTAAGTTTAACAAAAGAGCAAGATTGCATACTGAACAATACTAACATTGATGAGCCTGAAGATAAATAGATGAAGAGATGTTTCAAGGTCAATCAGAAGAGTCGGCTTCTCTCAGGTTGTTCAACCCATCCCTGACAGAATCCCAAAGAAGGCAGGCTTGTTTTTTTCCCTTTTTTGGGGCAAAAATTGACAATTTCATACAGAAATACAAAGGTCCCAGGATAGCCAAAACAATTCTGAAACAGAAGTAAAGGCTGGAGGAATCTCCAATTTCAAAGCCCATGTTGTGTGCTCACCCAGATGCTCAGGCGTGTCCAACTCTGCGACGTTATGGACTGGCTCACCAGGCTCCTCCGTCCATGGGATTTCCCAGGCTAGAATACTGGAGTGGGTAGCCATTCCCTTCTCCAGGGGATCGTCCTGACCCAGGGATCGATCCTGTGTCTCCTGCATCAGCAGGCAGATGTTTTTTAACCGCTGAGCCTCTGGGAAAGCTCTTCAAAGCTAACTGGAAGGCCATGGTATAAGGACAGACATATTGATCGATGGAGTGGAACTGACATCCATCCACATGTAAACCTTTACACTTACAGTCAAGTCACTTCTGACCAAGATGCTCAGGCAATTCTGTGGGGGAAAGGACAGTTTTTTCAACACATGGCACTGGGATAGCTGGAATCCTCGTGAGAAAAGATGAATTTAGACTTTTATCTGATCCATTCGAGCCAAAGTTGTAAAAGAAAAGAGAAGAAAAATCTGTGTAAACTTGGGTTAAGAATCCTCAGATGCATAAGACCGCAGTCGGTAAAAGAAGAAATTGACAAACTGGGCTTCATCAGAATTTTCAAACTTTGGGGACTTCTCTGGTCTGGTTAGGACTCTGTGCTTCCACTGGAAGGGGCATGGGTTTGATCCCTGGTTGGGGAACTAAGTAAGATCCCACAGGCTGTATGGGAAAAAAAAGAAAAGAGAACTTTAAAAACATTGAACATTAAAAGACAACATTAACCAAAGAAGAAGAGGGCGGCAGAGGATGAGATGGTTGGATGGCATCACCGACTCAATGGATGTGAATTTGAGCAAACTCCGGGAGATAGTGGAGGACGGGGGAGCCCCATGCAGTCCATGGGGTCACAAAGAATGGGACACGACTGAGCAACTCAACAACAACAACAAAAAGGTCACACTGAAAGAAAATATCTGCAAAGATACATGTGACAAAGGACTCATATCCAGAACACATATAGAACTTGTATACAAGTAAAAAGACGAACCACTTAATTTTTTAAAAAACTGGGTGAAATACATGAATAAACATTTCTCTGTGAAGATGTACAAATGGTCAATATGCACATGAAGAGCTGGTCAACATCATTAGTTTTGGGTCAACACAGATCAAAACCGTGAGGAGATGCCTCTGGACACCCTGAGGATGGCCACTCCCTGGCGAGGATGTGGAGAATCAGAACCTCATATGTTGCTGACAGGATTGTAAAATGGTACTGCCATTTCAGAAAACCATCTGGCTGTTTCCTTAGAAATGCAAACGCCAACCTGCCACATGACCCAGCAAGTCCACTTATGAATGTGTGCCTGAGAGAAATGAAATATGTTTACACCAGGCCCTGAGCACAAATGTCCACTGCAGCCAAGCACCTAGGACGGGACTGGCCCCTGGGGATGCAGGATCAGAGGTGTGCAGCCCATGAAGTGGGGCAAACAGGGCTGCGTGGGTGGGCTGAGGGGTACAGCGCAGCCACAGGCAGGATCTCATCCATGAGCAGCTTCTAGGAACGGACATTGGTGGTGCCCAGGGTGGAGGGTAGGCATGCGGCGGGAGCCAGGAGTCTCTCTGGGCAGAAGGAAATGCTCCAAAGCAGAATGGGTGTGGTGATGGTTGCTGAACTCTGCAAGTTTACTACAAATCGTTGGCTTACCGAATATAGATGAGTTTTATGGTATGTAAGTGACACTGTGATGAAGTTGTTAAAATAAACCAATTGTGACTAGATATACTTGATTTATGCTACACACCATGCTTCCTCTCTGCGGAGCCGAGGTGAACCAGTAGTGATTATCCCTGGTGGTCCTGCCCTGTCCCTCTGCCCCCTGGGGTCTGCTTTGCTCATGGGGTGAGAAGCCTGGTGGTCCCTTTGCTTGGCCGCAGGGCTGACTGAACATCTAAACACAGCCTGGATACATGGGCGTCTGTCCACCTTGGTTACCCCAGGAGGAGCAAGAGAAGCCCTCCTCTTGGAAGGCGGAACGGCAGGCCCTGCTGTCTCGCAACCTCCCTATCTGCTGACTCTGAGTGAGTGCCAGGGAGGGCTGCCCATGTGCACACACACAGGCATACACACGTGCATATGCTCACACACATGTGCACACGTGCTCACACACAGAGCACACAGAGTCCACATGCTCACATACATGCATGTGGAGGCACACAGAGCCCAGGCACTCACACATACAGAGCCCACGTGCTCACACACACACACGGAGGCATGCATGCAGTCTATGCACTAACACACACACAGGCATGCACAGAGCCCACACCCTCACATGGAGGCACACATGGAGCCCTTGTGCTCACATGCACACGCAGGCCTCACATGGCTGGCTGCTTCCCGCCAGCTGGGGACTCGCACCCTGCCACCCTTTCTGCAAGGGCCTCAGCAGCAAGAACTCAAAAACGGGGGGCAGCTGGGCAGAGCCCTGATGCTAGGAGACACCTGCAGCATCTCGTCTCCCGAGCCAACAGCTGCTTGTCTTTCTGAAGAGCTCACTGTCTTCCTAGAGACACTTACTTGTGGCCACTTCCCCATTGTCCTGCTGCAGCTGAACGGTCAACGTGAGGGAAGACCCTTGGACTGTGTCCATCACCTCTGGACCCAAAATGGCGATCCTCGTGGCTTGTGCTGCAGAGAACAGAGCACACACGTGTGTGTGTGGGGGTGGGGACTCCGGGTCTGCATCGGCACCCCATATGCCCTAAGCAAGTGCTCAGCCCCGTCCCTGGGGCACCTGGGTGAGGGGGTAGGGGGTGGATGGCACGGCCGTCAGGGCTGGGGTTTGTCATGGATGCCATGAATCCTATCCTGAGGGTCAGCTCTGAAGCCACCTGATGGTATTGGGGGACGGCAGGGCAGAGGGGACCGCTGAGTGCAGGTGACCACCCAGCGGTGTCTGGTGCTCACGGCCTCCTGCCCACCGTTCTGACCGGGCTCTGCTTTCCTTGTGTCTGAGTCCATGACCTGACATGTGCTGGACGAGGCTGCGGCCACCTGCCTGGAAGCTGGCCTGGCCAGGGGCCTGTCTGCAGCTCTGAGTCAGCAGCTGGATCTGGTACCAAGGTTCTGATCAGGGACTTGAGTCCCCAGCCAGACTGATCCCTAGCATAGTGCCCTAGTTCTGGAGGCTAACAGAAGGTCCTCACACATGCCCGGGCGGCAATTCAGGGTGAGGGGAGGCCCCAGCAGAGGACCTGGCAGGCCACATGCCACCTGAGGTCACATGCAGTGCAGAGAGCACAGGGTAGGGGCAGGATGGAGACCAGGCAGGGGGCCAGGCAGCCAGAGCCCTGAGGCTGGGAGAGTCCAAGACTGGCAGATCCTGTGACTGGGAGGCCTGCTTGCAGAACCACGTGGCTCCAGAGTCCAGGGGCCTCTGCATGTCTTGAGCCCGATGAGACCACACAGAGCATGAATTTCTCAAAAGGGGATTGTAAATCCTTCTTCATCCCAGCACCCTGTTCCATTCATCCTATGAAGGTGCCCAGCGCCAAGTAGGAGAGGACATGGCCTGACCCAGATGTGACCCCTGGGAGGACCCCGTGAGGCCAGCAGCAAAGCCAGGGCACCTACCCATGGGGCGACCGTTGATCCATATCCCTCGGTAGATGACCCCAGAGCAGTGGGCCATGCTGCCCTGTCCACTGAACACGCCACTATACCACTGTCCCTGCGGAGAGAACAGTGGGCTCAGGCGGGCTGGGCCCCGAGGACACTGTGCCCTCCAGGTTTCAGGGGCCCCTGGGGATACAGGCTGAGGGAGACCCAATTTGCTCCACATGGTGCACTTCCCTGTGAGTTGGGAGTTTAGGGACAATGGCCTGAATGCAAAATACAAACAAAATATGGCTCCAAATACTTTACAGCAAAAAATGCTTTTAGTACAAAGACACTGCATTTGTGCAGAGGATCATGGGAGGCCTGTGGGGTGGTGGAGCCAAGCGCTCTGGCTGATTCCTTGATGATGAAAGGGCCAATTAAAAGCTCAGCGTGAACCACACAGCCCACCTGGGCAATGCCAGCTCATGCACACCGCAGCCCTACTTGCCCCCGTAACAAGCCTGCTTTGTAACCAATATACACGACAGAATGGAATAAGGATGGAAAATAGCAGGAAGATTATTTTAATGGAAAGTCGAGATCTTAATGGTGTTTTACTGACTATGAATTGCTCCTGTTAGAAGAATCAGCCCAAGGCATATTTGGTGCAGAAGCTGACTAGGCTCCCACTTTCGTGGTCTGCCTTCTGAGGCCACCCAGCAGCTGGGCCCTGCAGCAGGCCCTCTTGGCTCTAGGGAGGGATCAGTAGGTGGGAATGGCCCCTGAAGGCTGCAGCCCAAAAGAGCTCAGATCCCCCCAGACCTGGGGGAGGAGGTTCCAAGGCTGTTTCGAGCAGGCAGCCACTGTGATCTCATTGTGAGTTGATGGGAAGGGAATGGCCATGGCTCACCCTCCAGCTGGGGCGTCGGGCAACTGTGGCACCCAGTAGGTCGGCCCATGGCTTCAGGAGCCGGGCAGCCAGCTGGGTGGAAGGTGGGCAGAGGCCTGGCTCTCCTGGAGCTGAGGGGCAGCCTCGTCCCTTCAGCCTCCACACCCAGAGGGCAAAGCCAGCCAGATAGTGACTGGGACCTTCCCAAGACTGCTGTGAGCCACGTTCCCAGAAAGCTCAGGGCTGGCTTGATGACCTGATAGTCATTGTATTCCATCCCTTAAGACGCAGCTCACATCTGCAGGCAGCTGGCCAGGCTAAAGTGGGGGTGATGGCTCAGGTATCATAGCAGGTGGGGACCGCAGCCAGCATGGGGGCCCCTGCTGCCAACCAGGCTAGGGGTGGGGAGCCCCAGAGTTGCCTGCTGACCATCCCTGGAAATGGCATGGCCTCTGAGCATCATCTGCTGGGCTTGACGCCTGCTCCTAGGAAGGACTCCTGTGCACACACGTGCATGCACGCAGGCTTCTGTGTTGTGTGTCTGCGTGCATTACTGAGTCATGCCATGTGCTGGCATGTGTGTGCCTCAGCTGGGCTGCTGTCCCGAGTTGGGGTGGGGATAGCCCTGAGACTGCAGGGTGGCCCCCCAGGTATGTGGGGCAGGTTAATGTGGGCACCAGACCTTTCCCCTGCTTGAGCCCCAGCCGTCTGTTGGCTGGGGTTGGTGGTGATGCTCATGAGCGAAAAAGTCACTGGGACACTCTGCTTCCCTTGCTCAGGACACCGTCCCCAGACCTGACAAGCCACCAGCTTGCACTTGGGAAGCAGGACTCCTGGCTGGTCAGACACAGACCTCTCACGAGCCAAAGTGAAATTGTTGCCCTCGCCCCACTCCCTCAGCCTTTCTGCTTTGACGTCCACACCCTCTTCTGTGGCTCCGCGCTGGGGAACAGAAGCGACCCTGGCTCAGGTCCCAGGCTTGGGCATCAGCAGATGGTCTAACGGGATGCAGTCTGGCCTATGGCCCCAGGAAGGGTGGCCGCCTTCACAGGCAAAGCCCTCCTGTGGGGCCGCACTGCCCTTCGCCTCATTTCCGTGGCAGGGGCTGCGCTCACTTTGCGCTGGGGTGAGTGCTGTCTGCCTGGGTGGCCGTGGGCCTCATCCTCATCCTGCGCAGTGGTGCTGGGGTCACCTCCCCTCCCCCTGCCCTGCTGGGCTGGATGCCAGGCCCCTGGAGCCAGGCCACGTGCAGAGGATGTCCAGGGGCAGGTGGGAGGCTAGGAGTCCAGTCGCGGAAAGCTGGAGGAAGGGAGCTCAGTGTGCGTGGCCCTTCCCCCATGTGACTGCCCAGGCCTCCCCTCCGAGGGTCTCCATCATGTGACCCCAAACCTTACTGCCATGGGAGGCCAAGTTCTGTGCCTGTTGGCTCCTCCCTTCCCTCCCCATCGTGGCCATGGCCTGTCTGGTCAGGACACGAGCTTCCTGGTGGCAGGGATCACACTTCCCTCAGAGGCCTCCTGAGGCAACCAGGGCAGGAATGTGCGCATGCTGACATTTTGACAGTGCTATGAGCCCAGGGCCACTCAACTACTCAACTATGTCGGGGTGGGGGGTGCGGGGCCTGAGATAAAATGTGGGTTTTCACAAGTATGAAGGCAGAGCCTTGGGCTCAGCCAGAAGCAGATGCAGACAAATCCAGCACACAGCACCTTGGAAGGTGGCCAGGGGCACAGAGACTGCCAAGTGGACGGGCTGTGAACCTGCCCATCAGACCAGGAGCCTCCCACTGGGTGTCAGCAGGATCAGCTCCCTGTGAGGTCTCTGTCCAGTGCTTGCTATTTACTTGTTACCGGGGTCCTTCCCGACGCTTAACCAGCCATTTAATCACGCTCCTAGAATGTAGGCCCCTCTCCTTCCCCACCAGCTTAGGCTTCAACAAAGAACTCGCTTGGGACAGATATACCCCAGCAATGTAACTAATGCAACAGTGTAGAATTTAATCACTGTTATAAGTCACGCTTTGAAAATTCTGCCCTTTCTCAGTCAGCTGACATGCTCCCAAGCAGGAACAAACGTGGGTTAACCTGTCTCACAGAGGCGGCCAGCCCCCATTGCCCCCCGTCCAGGTGAGGACCCGTGTGTGCTAGCGAGGCGCAGGGAGGAAGTGAGGATGACAGGGCCACACAGGGCTCTTCCATAATACACATAGAGCCAGAAGGGCATGGGGCCCCCATTAGGACACAGGACGGGACAGGGGACACAGAAGGAGACGTTCGCCAGGATAAGTGAGCCACTCCTTGTGGCAGATGGTTGCTGGGGGACCCAGGGCCTCTCAGCTGCAGGATGGGGATGTACGTGTTCATAACTCCTTCCCTGGCCTTTCACTTGAGGAGCTGAGTCCCCTTCTCCTCCTGCCTTCAATCTTCCCCAGCATCAGGGTCTTTTCAAATAAGTCAGTTCTTCGCATCAGGCGGCCAAAGTATTGGGAGTTTCAGCTTAAGCATCAGTCCTTACAATGAATATTCAGAACTGATTTCTTTTAGGGTGGACTGGTTTGATCTCCTTGCAGTCCAAGGGACTCTCAAGAGTCTTCTCCAACACCACAGTTCAAGCAAGGAGAGATAAGAAAGCCTTCCATTTTCTAGTTAACCGACGCTATTTTTCCTTCCCAGGGAAAGTGCTGGTGGTTTTCCTAGAACTGCTTTTGCGGCTGTATTGTCCCCTCTTGCGTTGTCGGCACTCCCAGGCACACTCTGAATCTCTGCCCTGGTCAGAAGGCCACCCTCCTGGCTCCTCCTGGGTCTCTTCTTCACCTCCAGGTCTCTCCAGGGCACTGGGGTCTTGACGACACACCAGCAGGGCCAGGGCCCAGCTCTGCAACACCTGCCTCAATGGCATCTGCAGTCTGGAGGGGGTGGCCCCTACTGTCACCAAACTCACTCCTGGAGCAGGTGGGGGCTTTCCTGTCGCCTTGGCTCCTAGATCAGGCAGGGGCATGGCCCGAGTCACCTGCCTGAGCCTGTGACTGCAGGGGCCAGGGTCTCCAGATTTTGAGGTGACATGCTGGGGCCACAGTGACCACACAGGCCAGTGCTGGTGGCCCTGCCACCACCGTCAGTCTCAGCAGACACAAGGCCCCTCACTTTCTTAAGGCATCACCTTTGGCCACCATGATCCTGGTCAAAAGTTCCTCGGGTTTCAAAGTATGACAAGTTCTGCTGCTGCAAAAACAAGCTGCCTCTGTGGNCAGGCCAGTGTTGGTGGCCCTGCCACCACCGTCAGTCTCAGCAGACACAAGGCCCCTCACTTTCTTAAGGCATCACCTTTGGCCACCATGATCCTGGTCAAAAGTTCCTCGGGTTTCAAAGTATGACAAGTTCTGCTGCTGCAAAAACAAGCTGCCTCTGTGGGTCCGTCTGTGTCTACCCTCCTCACCCTGGCATGCAGGATGGTGTGGGTTCCACTCTGGCAGCCCTGGCCCCTCCGCTGGTGATGCTACAACTGGCTGATACCTCTCATGGTGCTCCTGGGGTCAGGGCCTCCATTCCTAGACCAACCTCTGGCTGGGCACTCAGGACCCTGGCATGCCTGCGGATGCACAGGTGAGAAGCAGGTGAGGATGCGCACAAGGCCACCACCTGCTCTGTGCAGTGAGCAGGTGCACCAACCAGCAGGCCTCCCCCAAGAAAGCCAACACGAGAAACGCAGCCAACGCGCACGGAGGTGCCCCGGGGATAGACGGAAGCTGGCGGAACCACGTGCTACTGTTGCACAGGTAGGAAGGATCTATGTGCACCCAAGGCCAAGCCTCAGCGGACAGGAAGCCTAGATCCCCTTTGCCTGGCATGAGCTCACCTCCGCGGCCAACGACCGTTCTCTGCACTCCACGGAGGTGGCCCCAAGGACGCCTCTCCCCCAGGGGCTGCCTGGTGCTCCTGGGGGTCACCAGCCCACGCCACATCCTCAGGAGGAGTGATGAGCTTGCTGCTGCTGGGCATGCGTGTCCTCACCTCCCTTGGCTGGAGAGCAGCACAGACAGTCTGGCTCATGCCAGACACACCGTCAGGCCCCAGGATGGACCAGATGACTTGGCTGGGGCAAACTATGGCCACCTAGCCTGACTGCCCGCATGGCCCCACTGCAAGGCAGTGGGAGTCAGTTTGGGTTTGGGATTCATTTTTACTTTATAACAGATTTACTGCATCGATTTTCAGGGATAAGATTTTTCTAGAACTAATTTTTTTAAAGTTTCCCTGAGAAGCTCGGCTTCAGGAGGCCCTGGGGAGAAGACAGCAGGGGCCCTTGTGCAGTGACGCCAGGGCTCTGGTCGCCCTTCTCCTGGGCCTTCCTGCTCTCCACACTGGATATTTTCCCATTGGATGGGCTGGGCTGCTGGAAGAGGCAGGGGCAGGGAACTTGGCAGGGGGTGGGTTGTGGCTCTGACACAAAAACACTCACAGAAGACAAACTGTCTGTCTTCTGGGAAATCAAATCACTGCAGGAGAGATAAAGAGCAGTACACCAGGGGGACTGTGGTGAGGGGAGCCCAGAATGGCTTTCTGGAGCAATGGGGTGCTGGGGAGGGTGCAGTTTGAGGAGGCCTGGGCCTCACTTTGGGGCAAAGACTCTGAGGGTGGAAGTCAAAAGATGGAGGAATCCCCACCCACCACACGAGGCATCTCATACACATCCCTAGATAATGAGCACGTGCTTCAAGTGGGGAACAGCTATACCTGGGGCCGGCCTCAGGATGTACCCCAGAGAGGTGAGTGCAGGGAGTCTCCCAGGAGGGTTCGGCAGAGGCCAGACAGCCAAGCAGAGGCCACGGCTACAGTGGACGAGGCTCACCTCCCAATCACCTTATTGGTAGGGCTGATGGCCGGCACCCAGGTTGTTCAGAAAACAGAAAACACAGGCGTCGAGAGGATGTGGGGGAATTAGAACACTGGTGCTGCCGGTGGGGATGGAAAATGGTATGGAGTCTCAAAGTTACAAACAGAATCACCAAGTGACCCAGCAGGTGCACTGTTCTCAGGGAGTCGGGAGCAGGACAGGCTCACAGCAGTGTCACTCACAGGAAGATGCCAAGGTGGGGACAGGCTGCCTGTCCATCAGTGGATGAGTGGCCAGATGCAGTGTGGAAGGGTCATCTGTGCGATGGAGCAGGACCCAGCCTGAAACACCTGCTCCAACGCAGATGGACCTTAGGACACCATGCTGAGTGAGACAAACCCAGGGACAAATCCTATGTGATCCCAGTTCTGAAGTCCCTGGAGGAGTCAGAGTCACACAGACACAAAGCAGGAGGGT
>SJYA01002443.1:2122881-2177876 GCA_006410615.1 Neotragus moschatus | reverse complement strand
GAAGTGCAAGGAGGAAGGGACCCTGCAAATCCCAGGGCTGGATTTTGCATGAAAACTGCCCAGAATTTGGAAGATGCCCAGCCACAGGCCTGAAGGAGAAACCTGGGGGGGGGGATGGGGCGTGCGCTCTCAGCCCCACTCTATATTCCCCCAACCTCCACCTTCCTACCAGATATTTTATTCCTGGGATGGAGAAGAGAGGTGGAGATTGATATTTTTTCTACTAAACACACATAGAACCAAGTTCAATAACTGAGAGAGAAATTATAGAATCCCATCCAGGCACACAGACCCTCTCTTCAGGGCTAGGCGCTCGAGGGGTGATGGCCCGCTGGCCAGTGAACTCACCAGAAGACCATCCGCCCTCGGCCATGCCGCTTGTTGTTGTGAAACGACCCCCAGTACACTTGTCCATCTGCATCCACCAGACACCCATATCCTGGAGAAGAAGGCCAGAGCAGAGGTCACCTTGTGCCTCTCTTAGGAGAGGGGATTGTCTGGAGGAAAGCTAGCATTGGCACCCCTGGGAACTGAGCTGCATGGGGTCCCTCCTTCGGCCCCAAGATCTGATCTGGGACAGCTGGGCAGCCGTACACACCGGGAACAGCTCTGGGTTCAGTTCTCAAGGTCCCAATTGAGGGTGAGGGTGCCACTCAAGGGCCACAATCCCCCAGAATAGAGACTGAAATGCTGCTGTCCCGCTCGGGTGGTGCTGCAGAGTAGTCACGACCAGCTCGCAGGAGTGAGTTCATGCTGATGACATGCGGCCAATCTGGGCCTCCACCATCTACTCCAAGGACCCAGAGACCAGAGAAATTGCCAGTGCAGGCATGGTGTTTCCAGGATGTGGACACTCAGGGAGGGGAGCGCATCTACACTCCACGGGGAGGCGGGGACTTTTGCAGAGGGTGGGCTGTTGGGGGCGTAGCCATTCCCCTCACTCTCCGAGGCCTCACTCGCACTGGCCCCCACCAACGTGGGCTCCTGACCAGCACTGATCCCCACCATGGTGGCCTCCTGACTGGCGCTGTTCCCCTCCATGTGGCCTACTGACTCACGCTATCCGCCCTCCCCAACACATGGCCTCCTGACTGGCCCAGCCTGGCAGGATGTGGAGATGACAACTGAGTGGATGATCAAGAGGGGCCATCAGCCTCTCACCCCAGGAGCCCCACAGGCCTGCTCAAGGGCTGTGACCCTCCATGAGGCCAGAAGACCTGCCCAGCTGAGGCCAGACCAGCCCAGGATTGAGCGCAAGGACAGAAAGGGGATCTGAGTCACCAGGTCTGGGTGGTTTGCTGTAAACCCCTTACTCTGAACCTCAGTGGACAGGGGAGCATGCTGGTGCCTGGGCCGTCAGGCCCTGAGTCAGAATCCCAGGAGTGTTATGGCCAAGGCCCCGCAGTGCCTGCCCCACAGCCCACATCCTGCACCTTCCTGTGCACACCCGACCTTCTCTCAGGCCGCGGAAGAGCTCCCCTTCATAATGTCCACCGGCTTGGTACTTCATGATGCCGTGTCCCTGGGGCTCTCCAAGAACAAACTGTCCAGTGTAGGTGTTCCCTGGATGGGAGGCAGGAAGCCATGTCTAGGGTTAGAGCCACTTCCTGAGTTCCTCAGGGTAATGATTACCCAGTTCTCACCTGACTCCCGGGCAGCAGTGGTCACAGAGCAGGGTATATGTTTATCTCATAGCTCACACTGGTGGATGAGGGAGATGGGACAGAGTGGGTACGGTCCCATCGCCTACGATCCTCTCCTGCTCTCTTAGAGACCCTCTCGGTGAGGGGGGCGGTATCTGTCTGCCCGGAGCAGAGGCCCCTCCAGGCCAGAGTCTGTGGGGTGAGATTTCTTTCCACCAAAAATCCACTTCATGCTTGCCTGTGAGGGTCTGAGGTCCTGCAGGCAACGCTGGGGCCATCCCATCCCAAGCTAGTACGAGGCCACTACGAGATACCTTTCGGGAGCCAGGGGTCCTCAGGTTTAGACAGAGTGTCTTCTGCATCCAAAAAGGAGGAGGCAGCTCACAGCAGGGTGGGTTCAGGAGGAAGGGCTGGCAAGCTGACCTGTCAGTGCCCAGTGCCGACAGCCCTCTCCCGTGATCTCTCCATTCACAAAGTCGCCTTCGTAGTAACTCCCATCTTTAAACAGCAGCTTCCCCCGACCTGGTGAAAGACATCATGGTGTCAGGCTGTGGCTGGGAGTGACTGCTGGGGCCGTGTGCGGCTGGGCTCATTTCTCAGGNTGGTTGGAGGCTCTCGGCCCCGCCCCGGCGGCCATCTTGGAAGCCCGGGAGGCGGTGCCGCGCAGGAGTGAGCGGAAGTGCTCGGTTGCCCCTTCCCGGACCGAGCGAAACGCCGGCGCGGCAGCCACCCGCGTCGTCCTTCCCGCGGCCCTCGGGAGACCGCGCTCGGCCGCAGTGGACCGCGAGGTGCTGGCGGGAGGGGCGGGGCTGGGGTCGGGCGGGTGCCGTGGTCCTGAGGGGCGCGCGTGAGACTGGGGCAGGGCCGGACCCCCGGGGTCGCCGTGGTGACCGGCACCAGTTCCCTGGTAGCGCGTCCTGGTAGGGGTCGGCTGCCTGCCCGTGCCCGTGGCCGTGGGACCTCGGTGTCCTCGCAGATCCAGGGCGGCCTGCAGGACTTGGGTAGGAAGCGCCGCAGTGGACTTGGGTCGCTCGAGGTCGAGTCCTGGCCCTTCTGCACACCGAAGATCCCGAGCGCTCGGGTTGACCCGCTCGACGGCGCCCCGCGTGCTATCCTACAGCTACCTCCGGAAACCTGCCCCAGGCACATGGGCCTGGGAGCGTCCCGGGGCGCCAGCTACTCGGTCGGGTTGGTCTCATTCCCGGAGATGTGTAAGGTGGAGCTCTCCTCGTAGGTGAATATAGGGCCCCCAGGTCTTGGTGGTGCAGGTGTGGTGGAGATGGGAAGGTGGTCATGCCCAGGAAAAGGAGCCAGTCGTGAGCCCTGGCTGAGCACTCGGGTGGGTGAGGTCTGGAAGGGTTTTTCAGAGAAGGCAACAGCATCGCAGGATGAAAGTGTGGGAAATTACCAGGCTCGGGACTCAGGAGAAAGGGGGCAGGGGATGAGGGGAGATGTAGAGGGAACCAAACGGTGCCAGGCAGGACTGTCTTCTGTGTGGGATGCGTCTGCGTGGGGGCAGCTCCACAGACAGGTGCAGTGATGACTCTGGTACTCTGCACACAAACCCCCGTAAGTGATACTCCTGGTCTCTGGAACAGTCTGATCTTGTTTTTTTTCTTTGTTTCCTTTGTGGCTGAGCCTGGGGCAGTAGCATCCGACAGAGAACTTAACCCAGTGATAGCTCTGTGCCTGGTTTCATGAATAACGGAGCCAGCAGTGGAGGGACAAGGCTTCTCTTCCAGGAGCTTGCATTCTAGTAGGAGGAAATAGAGAAATGAGGCAGAAAGCAGTCAGAAGTGATTGTCCCACAAAATAGAACAGGGTGATGTGATCTGAGGGATGGGCACCAGTTGGACAGTCATGGAGGGCCTCTTTGAGGAGGTGGCCTTGGAACTGCAGACAGCCCAGCTGTGTGAGGGCCACCCTGATTGGAAACAAGTCCGAACAAGGCCATCTTGCTGCCTTCCTTCCCAGGGCTGCTTCTGGTTAGAACGGGGCCCCACACTGGTTCTAACAAGGCTGGCTGCTGACTCCCCACCAAAGGCCTAGGGGGGTGGGGCTGAGATGCTGTGGCCCTGTTTCACAGAGTGGAATGGGGAGGGCCACAGTGGCCTGCTGGTCACGCCATAGACAGGCCATTTGATCCAAAGTTCACCTTCTTAATGTTGATGGGAGTTCAGCCAAGGCGTGGAGTTAGTTACGTTAATGTATACGTCTTATGTCAGGTGATCAGAAGTTGGTCAACATGTGGGAAGATTTTTCACACGTTCAGTTAAGAAAATGAGACTTAGAAGCGGTTGTCTCTGTGTAGGGCATACTGTAGAGGAATAGCAAGTGTTTCTCTAATATTAATACCTCAATTCAAGTAAAGGCATTTAAATTGTAGACACTTTGGTCATAAAAAAGTAAAATAGGGAAACATTTGTACGGAATTGTAGGATAAATGATGTTACTGATACAGCTTTCGTCTGGCCTGACTTTGGTCTAAATAGGGTGGCTGGCCTTCTCTAATTTAGCCCTTTTGAAAATAGGAAATTTTCCCCAGTTGAAAATAGAGGCAAACTTCCCCAAAAGACAGAGCTAGGAGCTACAGTTCACCTGTTCAGTTCACCATGGCTCCCAGGAAAGCAAAGGGCATTTCTGGGTCTCCTTGGCACTCTGCCCCTCAACTGCAGGGCTCCAGGAAATGGTGTTACGGAATCAGAGTAGATGTTCTAGCACAGATGTGCTGGTCCTGAGCTGTCCTCAAGCTCAGATTATCTTCATATCAAAGTTGTATTGTTGACCCTTGAACAACATGGGTTTGGACTGCATGGGTCCACTCTCGTGTGGATTTTTTTCATGACAATAGTACTGCAGTACTGCACGATCTGCAATTAGTTGAACTGCAGATCCAGAGACTGACTCTAAAGTTATACTTGGATCATTGACTGCTGGGGTCGACACCCCTGCGTTTGTTCAAGGACCCACTGCAATTGGTACTGTGTTCCATCTGGGATCTAGGATCATGTCGTGAGCCTGCTAACTAGCAGGTGCACGCAGGGAGGATGTGCAGATCCAGGCTCCAGCCTGGCCGTGAAGAGGCCAAACAAGGAGGCGGCTCAGAGTATTGGAAACCTCAGGTGTCTGCCCAAATGGGAAGGGCTGCTGTGCCACCTTCCATATGAGGAACGGTGACTGCACGACCATACCGCTCAGGGACGGTGGACTCCATGTTGGAGTCCACTTCTGGTCCCCAGCCCTGCCATGGTGTCACATGAAGGGAGGAAGCCGCCCATGGTATGGGGGCAGTGAGAGCTTGTCCCCAGCATCTTCACCAGCTTTGGACTGGCACAGCCTTCTGCCCTCTGCGTCCTTTTTGTTCTACGGTTCAGGTGGGGGCCATGCTGGGCTGCAGGAGCCAAGGCCAGAGCTACTCTTGACTTTGAGCAAGTGGCCTGGACTGTCTGAGGCTGACGCGCTGCTGTGGAGTAGGGGTGACGGTGCCCACCCATCTCTTGGCGATTTGGGCTCTCATGTGCTGAGTCCTCACGGAGTTGCGCGGCCGGATGAAGTAGTCAGGAGCAGATGGGGTTACCTCCACGCACAGATAAGGAACTGGGGCGCAGACAGACGGCTACTGGGAATCCTGGCCATGGAGTGGGGACCTGGTCTGGACAGGGCCTGGCACCGTGGGGAGCAGCCTGGACAGAGACCAGGTGGGGCCTAGAAAAGAGAGGCCACTTGGGAGCCTGTGGAGCGGCAGGAGGAGATGCCGGCAGTGGGTGAGTCTGGAGAGCCCTGAGGAGGTGGGCCTAGCCGCCTGTGCTGCAGACTAGCCCCAGGGGAGTGGACACAAATGTGACCACAGGACTTTGCAGCCAGTGGGGAAGGGGGAGGAGTGTGAGCAGGTGACAGGAGTGGAAACGAAAGTCCACCGGTGCTGCTTTGCATGTCACGTGGCCTCCTGGCTCTCCACCAGAGCATGTCGCTGGCTTCTTTCTCTTTCCTGGATGACTCGTGGTAAAGACACAGGTTGGAAGTCTCTGTGTATGTGAAATAGTGAATACTGGAAAAACCTGCTTGATGGTGTTGATGGAAATAGGGCAAAGTGATTAGGTCCTTGAATGCTGTTTGTTTAATATAAAAGTGTTTTGTGTTTTTCTTCCTTACAGAATGTCTGAAGGTGACAGTGTGGGAGATTCTGTCCATGGGAAGCCGTCTGTGGTCTACAGATTTTTCACACGACTTGGACAGGTTGGTTTTGGGTTGCAGAGCTGCATACACTTTTAAGGAGAAGGCAGTGGCACCCCACTCCAGTACTCTTGCCTGGAAAATCCCATGGTTGGAGGAGCCTGGAAGGCTGCTGCAGTCCATGGGGTCGCTAGGAGTCGGACACGATTGAGCAACTTCACTTTCATTTTTCACTTTCATGCATTGAAGAAGGAGATGGCAACCCACTCCAGTGTTCTTGCCTGGAGAATCCCAGGGACGAGGGAGCCTGGTGGGCTGCCGTCTATGGGGTCGCAGAGTCGGACAAGACTGAAGCGACTTAGCAGGAGCATACACATTTAAATGAGACTTGACCCTGGGGCATTTCCCCATGGAGTGTAAGTGTCTTGGCAGCTCCCCTGGGGCCAGGGGGGACAACTCCCTCAGTCTTACTCTTACACTCACACTCAGAAGGATCTTGTCTTGCTACTGTGAGGATGCTGGGTCTCCTGTGGTTCAGGCCACATACTTGTCCTCTGCGTTTTTTCAACAACTTTTAAAATGTGAAAAGCTTTGATTCTTAGTAGACATGTCGCCCTGCCTCTGCCCTCACTGTCCCCTTGCTTAGCCACCCACGGCCACCCTTGTCCATGTCTCCTCAACCCCTGCCCCCAATATGAAGATAATCTGAGCTTGAGGACAGCTCAGCACCAGCACATCTGTGCCCCTGCGCTCTGTGGTGAGACCACCCCTCAGGCCACAGCAAGGCCTGTGAGCGTCTGTCTTGGAGGAAGAAGTCTGACTTGGTAGAGAATCATACAGACTGACATAGGGTTCAGAACTAAAACTGTGTCGACTTTTAAAAGAGAAAAAAAGAGCATCTGGAAAACTTGATAATTATTGAAGCCAAGTCTTGGGCCCCTGTGGGCTTTCTTATGAATGACTAAAATTTTTCATAACTAGAACTTAAAAATGGGAATTAATTTCAAATTAAAATGAGAATACAGACATGTATATTAAATACACAGATGTGCACACGTACGTAGACATGTGTGCACACGTACGTAGACATGTGTGCACATGTGTGAATCTAGGAATTAGCCATCTGCTCTGCAGCTGTGTCTGCTCCCCGCCCCTGCTCCCCCACTGCTGGGCGGGCAGGACCGCTCCAGGGTAAGCGGCTATGGGGCGGGACCTGCCACTGAGTCCCACGTGCAGAGTGGCAACATTCCTCTGTCTCTGCTGTCCTCTCTGTCTCCCCACGATGGCCCCTCGGGCTGATGTTGTGGGACCTTCAGCTGTGAGAGAGAGATCCATAATATCTTTGGTTAAAGAACGAGTGCGTCTCCAGAACTGTTGAAAGTAACTTTTGGATTAATTGTAGTCACCGCTTGACGCGAAGGTCGAAGGTCAGCAGCAGGTGTGGAACCACAGGGTGGCCGTAACACAGTCTGTGTCCCTCCTAGATCTACCAGTCCTGGCTGGACAAGTCTACGCCACACACGGCTGTGAGATGGGTGGTGACGCTGGGCCTGAGCTTCATCTACATGATCCGCGTTTACCTGCTGCAGGTCGGTGGTGCGGGACCTGGCCTGGTGTGCGGGTGGGAGGGTTGTTTCTCCTTCTGTCTCTGGGGTAGAAGTATCCTGGTCTGCTCAGGGGACCTCCTAGTGTCCCTTGGCTGGGCCTCCTGGGGGCTGGGGAGAAAATCACCTTCTGGACTGGCCACCTCATTCCCTGGGTGCGTGAGACAGGTTGGCATCCGAGGAGGACCAGGTAAGGTGACTGAGGGCTCTCCCAGGGGCCAGGCCTCCTCCCTGAACCCTGCTGACTGCCTGGCTCCCAGGTGGGAGTCCCTGTGGACCCTGAGAGCAGGGAGGCTCAGGCCTCATCTGGAGCTTTTTGCCCTGGGCAGGATAGCTGTTTCCTCCATGAGAGCAGACCCATCTTCCTGGGTGTCTCCCAGGTTAAGAAGGGTGGGTGTGAGGACAGGTACTTCACCCACTGGACACTGCCCGCGTCCAGCCCTGGGGGAAACGCTCTCCTCAGCTGAGTGTAGAGACTCATCTTCAGTGGTGGTGCTTGTGTCTGTGTTTCCGAGAGGAAGCCTAACCCTGCTCAGTGCAAAAGTGGCAGGCCTGGAGCAGCTCTGTAGCAGGCACAGTTTGTGTCGGCAGTTTACAATTAACGTTGTTTGCTGTGATTGGGTCTATGTGTTCTTAAGAAATTGGACCTTGGTCTAGTCTTCATGGAAAGAGTGACCTCGAATCCTTGAATTGGGGGATTTGGGCAGGATGGGGGTGCGTTTCGTACAGGCTGGTTTCCCAGGTTAGACTCACCAAGTCCATGCCTGATTTGACCTCCCTCCAGCCTCAGCCCTGCCACCAGGAGCTGGGTAAACACTCAGCTGTTAATTTTTCACATCTAGGGTTTTGTTGTCTCACTTGAACATTTTTTAAGGTATCAGGACATCAGATGCCAGCGTGACAGATCTCAGCTGGTTTGTGTGAAAACGTTTGGGCTTTTAGAATTGGTCATGCAGTGCAGTTCTGGTTCTCATTGGATAAACTCACTCCTTTAAGAATGAGCTGAGGACTTTCCTGGCATTTCAGTGGTTAGGACCTCCAATGCAGGGCCCAGGTTCGATCCTTGGTCGGGAACTAAGATGCCACGTGCCATGTGGCCAAGAAGTCCAGTGGCAGACGTACGCCTTCCTCTGTGTCTCCTGAGGAAGGTTTTTCTCCATAATACTCTGTGACTTGTTGGTTTCCTGATTTTCTGGTTCTGGATTTCTTCTGGGCAGAGGTTGTGAGCAGTCCTCGCATGGTGTATATGGTGCCAGCCACCAGCTGCAGGGAGCTGAACTCTCAGGTCTTGGGCTGGTTCGGGGCCGGTGTCCAGGTTGGGGGCTGCTGGCAAGGACAAACCTGTGACCTGGGTGTGCAGCTTGGGTGTGTGGCTTTGTGAAGCACCCCATTTCTGCTCTCTTCCGGGGCTCTGCTGGCTTTAGGTTTTGGGTGCATTTAACTGGACGCTGGCTTGTCCACGCTCAAGACCCACAATGCAGCCTGAGACTCACTGTCACTGTGGACGCTCACTGCTCTTCTGTCACTTGTTCTGAGCTTGTGTCCCCGTGGGTTCAGTCCAGATGAGAACTGGGCTCGGGGTGGCCTATTGACCATGTCCCTTCTCTTCTAGGGTTGGTACATTGTGACTTATGCCTTGGGAATCTACCACCTGAATCTCTTCATAGCTTTCCTTTCTCCAAAAGTGGACCCTTCGTTAATGGAAGATTCAGGTACAGTGGAGTGTGCCTCCTTCACTGTTTGGGGAGAGTTGTGATTTTATGTGTTTCACAGAACTGCTATTTTCTCCAGAAACATTTGAAATCTCAGCTTTGGAGACTGTTCTTTAGGTGTTTAAAATGTACTTCGAACTTCTATGATCCTGACAAGTTTGTTTGTAGAAGGACTTGATAAACCCTGTCACAGTCACAGGAGGTGGGCGCTTCTTCCTTTCTGTGTTTGGCAGATGAGGAAACTGAGCCTTGGGGCTGTGTATCCTGTGCAGGGCTGGGATGGATGAATAGGGTGGGGTGAGCCGGGGCCTGCCTCCTGGGCAGCTGGCCTAGCCAAGGTCCCTCTCGCAAAAGCAGGCATCCATACTGGTTGGCGTGGCTCACTGAGGCTGCTGGCTCCTTGATGTCCCAGGACAGTGGGTTGAAGAGTTCTTGGCTCTGGCTGCTCCTGGCATACCTCGGCCAGATGGAGGCCTTAGTGCATGCCTGCCCACCTTCCGGGATAAGGTGGTGCACGACCAGATGCTAAGGCCTTCATTTGGGCTGACGCTGCCATGTTGGTAGCACCTGCTGCAGCTCCCGTGGAGCCTATGGGATCCTGCTCGTTGTGGCAGAGTCACTGTCCAGACTGCAGATCGTGACTAGAACCATGTGTTTTCTCTGTGGAGTGTCTGATGGAAATATCAAAGGAAACAACCCTTTCATTTACTGTTGCCATTTGGGGAATTAGAAAGCAAGAGGCCTGTGTGTAGGCCTCAGTTTCTCCATGTGTCACTGGGGAAGGCCCCTTCCTGGGTGCGGTGGGGTAGGATTCCCGGCTCATGGCAGAGGGCGGCTGTCCCGAGCCCAGTGCCGCCTCGAGCCAACATGGCTCCCACCCCTGCCTGCTAGTGGCTGTGTGTGCTCGTCTCTTCCCTTCCCTTCAGGTCTCACGTCGTCTGGCTGATGGGTTCCTGGAGATCGGCATGGGGGTGAATTTTTTACACAATCTCTTGAAGTGGTCTTAACAAGAAACTGTCATACAAATCTAAAGCTGTGAATCAGTTTCTAAATCAGCCGAAACCCTCATTTTGTGATTGGTTGAAGTCTGGGTTTCACGTGTCAGAGCTGTTGGTTCAAAGCCCTAGGGGAGCTTAGAGCTGTAGGAAGGACGGGACTGCCCGCCTCACCCTGCTGACTCTGACCTTTCAGATGACGGCCCCTCATTACCCACCAAACAGAACGAGGAGTTCCGACCCTTCATCAGGAGGCTCCCAGAGTTTAAGTTCTGGTGAGTCCCTCTTCCCCCGTGTTCCTGCCCCCGTGTTCATTTCGTCCCACCCTTGTACCACCACCTGTGCTCCTCCCCATGTGTTCCCCCCTTTTTCTTCCACATGTTCTTCCTCACGTGCTTGTCCCTCTATGCTCCCCCCGTCCCGTGCTCCTCCCCGCATGCTCCTCCCCCCCGGGCTTGTTTCCACACGTGGCTCTGAGCTGGGCAGGTGTTTTGGTTCTGGTGAGCTGGCAGCCTAGGCTCCTCAGAGAAATGCCAGCTCTGGTGTGTTTCCCTGTCTTGGACGTTGTCTCACCCAGAATGTGAGATATGCCTGCTGGACATGGGGGGTCCTAGGGCCCTCCAGGGCCCACCCTGCTCTGGGTTGCAAAGTAACATCATTATGCCTTGAAGCCACAAAGAGTGGGCTGCTTCGGGGTAGAGGGTCCTGGGTAGGTGACTGACTCGGCCTCTGGGGGTACACTGCTCTGCACTGAGGGGACTAGCTCCTTTCCCACTTGGTTCTTGGATGACCTGGGCATAGGGCAGGTGTTGGTGTGAAGAGGGGTTGACTTGTCTGTAGGCCTCCTGGAGGTGGTCCCGTGTGTGTGATGTAATGATGAGTGTGAGAGGAGGGTGGAGATGACCCCGCTGGCTGGGGAAGTGGGAGGGTCTGTGAGTGTGTCTGTCCTGTCCTGTGTCATTGGCCTCTTCACCCCGCCCTCCTGGTGTAGGTGCAGCCCCAGTTGGGTGTGAAGTGCTGGGCCCAGGGCTGCTAGGGGAAGGGTGGGAAGCGGCTGAGGCCGGGTCCTGTCTGCCCTCTGGGGTAGCCTTTGCTCACTAGAAAGGGAGAGCCAGGCGGACTTGAAGTAGGGCTGCGACCCTGAACTAGGGCTGCGACCCTGGAGTGTTTGGCCATGGGCTGGAGGGCGAGTGGCCCTGAGGTCTAGTTGCACTTGTTTTATGGGATGCTGCTTGGCCACTGGGGGACAGCCTGCCGGGCATGTGGGACTTGGGCTGGAGGGTTGGGACTGGGTTTCTAGACGTGACCCTGCAGCACACGGGATCCCTGTTCTGCCACCAGCCTGAGTGGCACCAGCACCCCCACTGCTCATTTTACGCTTTGTGTCACATGTAGTACATGACACATGCCACACGTAGCTCCCCCCTGACCCCCCGGGGCTGCCTCCCGTACTGACAACTGACCTCTCCTTCCGCAGGCACGCGGCGACCAAGGGCATCTTGGTGGCCATGGTGTGCACCTTCTTTGAGGCCTTCAACGTCCCAGTGTTCTGGCCCATCCTGGTGATGTACTTCATCATGCTGTTCTGTATCACCATGAAGAGGCAGATAAAGGTAAAGCTCAGGTGCTGCTGTGGCATGAGACAGCATGCCTGGTGTGAGGAGCTCTGAGCCAGGCTTTGGCCTGAGATGCCGGGGCTGTGCAGACCCTGCTCTCTGTGCAGTCTGGTGAGTGTGTGCACTTACCACCGGCATGAGCCACAGCCGCTGTGTCTGGTCCGTGTACAGGGCCGGGCCCTCAGCACAGCCTTAGGTCACACCCTCAGGTCTGGCGCATCATCCAGGGGACAGTCAGGGCCCAGGATGCGTCATATGATGCCCACATCAGCCTAAGTCGTCCTTGGTGACAGGGCGGCTCCACTTGGTCCTCCTCTCCCCCAATCCTGGTTCCCAGCTTAGTAGCTCTAGTTCGTTCTGCACACAGGGTGGGGGTCATGAAACCTGTCCCCTACCCCTGGGGTTTCCAGCAGCTCAGCTGGCTCAGCCAGGCGCTAGGGGGACAAGGGTGTCTGAGGAGCCCTGGCTTCCTGCCTGGATGCAGCAAAGATGGGGCTCAGAGCTGGAGGGGAGTTGGGCCATGGGGAGGCCATGCTGAGATGGGTCTGTCTGTCTGTCTGTCTGTCCTAGCACATGATCAAGTACCGATACATCCCATTCACGCACGGCAAGAGGACATACAAGGGCAAAGAGGACGCGGGCAAGACATTCGCCAGCTAGACGGCCGCCTGCCGCCTTACGGCGCCTTCTCTTCTCACATACAGTAGTTGAGTACAAGGGAGTTATTTTCTTTCTAAAAAGAAGCTTCGATTATTTGTAACTGAAGTATCAGGTTTTTGAAGAAACTGGCATTTAAACCGAATTGCATTGATTTATTTTCCAGCTGGTCAGGTGTGCAGACACTGGACTTGTAGTGGAATGCAGGCTGGGGGACAGCCGGGCGGTCTGGGGAGGGTGGGCGGCCGGCCGGCCGGCCGGTGGTGGAATCAGGCCCACAGAGGGATCTAGGACGCCCGGCTGCTGCCTCTGAGGACGCCCGCCGCCCACGTGGAGGATGCGTGCCCACCGGAGTGGCCGCTCCCTTAGCTGCGGGTTCCAATGCCAGTTTCCCAGTTCATCTCACGGGAGATGTGTCGAGTTGGCCTCTACCATGACTCAAAACTTTATTCTTAACCACCATGATTGCTTTTGAGGGCCTGGAATTACAAATATATATTTTAATTGTTTGAGATTATTTTGACACCTTTCTTTGATACGTCAAGAGTTGTTTTAAGTGTGTTCTTGGCAGCAGCCCCTTTCAGAGACATCTGGCAGGAGGGCCAGTGCCGTGGGCTTTAACACACGGCTTCTCACTTTCTACGGGGAAACAACTTTAACCTGCATGTCAGCTTTTTTGATGTGATAAAAACCAATACTCGTAAACATTTTACTAAGTGACTTTTTAATTCCAACTTTATTAAAGACAATGTCCCCGCGCTCGTGTAGTCTCTGTCTAACCCACCACAGCTCCTGCACCACGAGGGCCTGCGGGGTGCCCAGCCGCCCTGGGAGGCCGTCACACTGCCACGCCGCTGACTCCCGGCTCCAAGCACCATTTCCATCTGTCTTGGTTTTGGACCTCAAGTATTCCCCTCGCGGCTTTTCTTTTGCCAGTTTTTGAAAATCTGCTCTTGCTTTTAAGAGGCCACATGAAGATCTTTGTGTACCTGGCCTGAATTTTAAACTTCACACGTAAACGATGTTGAGATCAGTACCTGTTACCAGGCCGTGGCGCCTGCAGCGCTTGTGCTCGCGACTATTTCATACTGTTGTCCCGGTGAGCGCACTGATGTGAGACTTGACGGGAAGTTGCAGCCGCTCAGTGACCGTGTGAGGATGGGGTTTAGGACCCACGGAGCCTCCCCGTGCTCCTGCCTGCCTCGAGCAGGGCTGCCCGTCTCTGGGGCTGACCTCTGCCTCTTGAGGAGGGCCTTGGCCACCAAGTCACATGGAGAAGAGGCCCTTCCACATGGGTGTGTGCACCCCTCACAGCGTCAGCACACCAACACTCCTGTGGAACTGGTGCTGTAAGGATGCCTATGCCAAAATCCAGTCTGCAGGATTTAAACAGATTTAAAACCTGAAGATAACAAAGGTGGCAGGAAGCAGGTGGGCCAGTGGCGAGTGGTGATGACAAGCTGGCCGGCCCACTAGGTGCTCCACGTGGGAGGAGACCCCTCCTGTGGTGAGGCCGGAACACACACTGCCGTGTTCTAGAGTGGGAAGCAGACTTCACCATTCACTAGAAGGCATGTGCCAGGGGTGTTAGGGTTGATGACAACTTCTGGCTTTCTGGGAACAGTTGTGCTCCCGCCCTCCAAAGCCAGCTCCAGTGACAAGGGTGAGGTCTATGGGTCTTCTGGGCTGCAGGACTATCATGCTGCGAAGGCAAACTGCTGGTGCTCGGCTCCAGGTCAGTCAGGCCCCGCTCTATGAGTGACTGGTTTGGGGAAGGGAGGGGCGTTCTGAGGGTGGACTGGCTGCCCAGCAGGTCCCTACCCAGCCTGCCCTGCAGGCCTGCGTTAGCCAGGTCCAAGTCCACGTCCGGCGCCCATCCTCCTGGAAGCTGGCATGGTATCACACGTGACAAAAGTTTTGAGATTTTCTTGATGTCTGTGCAGGAGAAGTCAATGAGGATAAGACTGCTCTCCCAGCAAGGGGTCAGCGGTAGTGCCGCAGGTAGACCAGCTTCTGGGGGAGGAACTTCTCCCTGCAGAGGGGACACTCTGTCTGGAGAGAGAGGGGGACGGTCACAGGGCACACCCAGCACAGCATCTCCAATAAAACGGATGTACCCGTGTCTCTTAGAGAAAGCATTTTTTGAGACACTGCAGGTGGTCGGGGTGCATGGCAGGGACAGTGACCAGTGAGGGGATGTGGGATGGGGAGGGCGCTTGGCCATTGAAGGACCATGGCCACCCAGAGCCTCTCAGGAGTTTCAGGGTGTGAACTTGAGTGTCCTGTCCCCACCCCTTGGGACTAGGTCCCTCCTATGAGGGCATGTGCCCCACATGGGCCGTGTAGGAGGCAGTGCCTGTGCTCCTGGGGCTTCTGCAGGGTGGCCTGGACCCTGGGAGGAGGCTGCAGCACCGCCACCCCTGGGGCCCTGTAGGCTGAGAAGCCAGGCGGGCTGGGCCTCAGGCCCCCGGGAGAGATGGGGAGGTACACAAGGGCCCAGGGGCTGCCCCTCCCCGGAACCATTACGGGCCTATGAGCTAAGTCCCCTGTTCTGACCCCCTGGCTTGCTGGACCCCACACTCCAAGGTCTCAAGGCTGAGCTCTGGCCCCAGGACTCTAGGGCCTTCCTTTCTTTCTGGGCCGGAACTTCACCAGCTTCCACCAGTGCAGTGCCCTGACTCCAGATGTTGCCCAGGGTTCAGCCTACCTGGAGGCTTCTAGAAGCATGCCCCTACCCCAAATGACAGGCGGTTTGGGGGACAGGAATGCTCCAGACGCCCACCTTGGTGTCACCCCAGTGGGTGATACACTCCCAGCAGAACAGGTGGCCACAGGGTGTGGCCGTCGAATGCCTGCGTTCCTCCAAGCACAGTGTGCACAGTGGGTTTCTGGAAACTGCTCTTTCCTCCGCATGGCTCCTGGTGGCAGTGGGTGGATGGGACACAACTGAGCTGGAGTCCCGCTGCGCACCTGGGGAGCCAGCCCCTGCCCCGCGCCCCCGCCCTGCCCCGCACACCTGCGGTGGGACAGGCTGCGCTGCAGCCTCCACTCCCTCCGGGCGCGCTGCCTCTGCTGGAAGCCGTAGAGCTGCAGGCCCACAGCCAGTGCCAGGTGCAGCAGGGACACCAGCCCCAGCAGCCGGTAGCTAGCGCAAACCCAAGGGTCCTCTGCGAGTGGGCGGCGGACACGGAGCTGTCAGGGACCCAGGGACAATCACATGGTCAGAGGACATGAGGCTCTGAGTAGCCCAAGGGCCCGGGCTTCGAGTGGGATTGAGCCGAGCCTGCCTCTGGCTGCGGGAGCAGGCAGAAGTGCCTGGTGGGCCCAGCACTGAGCAAGGAGGGTGGTGATGGAGCCCATAGGTCACTGGTTGCAAGCAAGGCATCATGGGAAGGGGACTGCTAGGTACCAAAGCCTCACAGAAAAGGAACCAGCAAAGAGGCCTGAGTGGGGGAGCCCTGCAGACGGTGGGGGAGCCCTGCGGATGGCAGGGGAGCCCTGCATGGCGGATCCACTACTCAGCTCCATTTGGAAACAGAAGCTCCTGCTTGTATCAAGGCCCTGGGTTCCCTGGGTGACTGCAGGCTGGGATTCCCAGCCACATCCTCCAATGGAAAGCTACTTGCCCTCCACTGCTGTCTCCTTCCCTACCTGGGAGCAGGGACTGTCAGCTAGCCGGACCAGCTGGAGCCCAAGAGGTGGGGCCCTGGTGTCTGTGGAGCAAGAGCCCCTGTGGCTGCCCTGAGGCCCTGAGTGGGTTGCAGCAGCTCGACAGATACCTGACACAACGGGTAGTGTGAGCGCAGTGAGCATTGGAACTGGGAGGAGGTGGTGTAGAGGCGCTGGACACCCCTGCCAAGGGAGGCGAGGGGGCGGGGGAGAGCCTGGAGACCTTGGGGAGGCGGAGCCCAAGGGGAGGCCTTCTGGATGAACCTTGAAGCCAGGGCATCAGCTGAGACCCAGCAGGGTTGGAGTCCCTGTGGTGGGCAGAGACCACCAGGTGGGAGGCCAGCAGGGATGCTGGTGGCAATGGGGTCCATGTGGTTGCTATCGGGTCACCCTCAGGGGGATGTCCCCAAACCTGACGCTCTGTAAGGATGGCCTAGGTGGGGTGGGCATAGGGCCCAGGAGCCCGGGTATATAGTAAGGTGGCTGCAGGTGCTGGCAGTGGAAAAAATACCCCACCGTCATCAGGGTTTTTGGAAACCAGACTTCCTCCGGTCTTGGTAAAACAGGACCCGAAAAGACCCATGTTTCCAGTGGGGATTTCAGCTCCGGCCCTGTGACTGCTTGCGAGCATAGTCCCCGAAGAACAGCCTCCACAAACAAGCCAGACCTGTTACTTACATAGGTGATGCCCGTGAACCTCTTGGCCAGGTGGTAGAAGACACCGTGGATGTAGAACCAGGCCACGTGGAGACGCTGGAGGTACCCGAGGCCCTGCTTGAGCGCTGACATGGCCCGCAGGAGCATCCCCTGCTGCTGTTCTGTCAGGCTGGCCGTGCACCGGTGCACCCAGCGCCTCACCCCTGACTGGCTCCTGGGGGCCAGGCTGCCCCGCAAGGGCCAGGAGCCATCGCTGGCAGCCTGCAGCTCATGTTCCAAGTGGAGCAGGGCCTTATCCAGCAGGTAGGGCAGGATGGTGTGCAGCGCCACCAGCATCCCACGTCGCAGCTTTGAGGGCACACGGCACTGTGACGGGCCCACCTGCACGACGCTGACGTATTCCTCCCCAAGGGTCTGGTAACCTGCAGGGAGAGGGGCCTCAGTGATCTCCTCTACCGGGCCCCCACCTCCCCTCCAAAGGATGATCCTCACAGCCCAGGCCCTGTGGCAGGGCGCAGTGCTGGGACCCCTCAGGCCACAGGTTCAGCTGCAGAAACAGTCCCAGACAGATGTGACAGGGAACCTCAGGGCTTCCAGAGGCTTGGCCTGGACTCAGGGCCTGGCCCCTTCCTTCACAGAGGCTGCATGCGGGCCAGTTGAGGGACACTGTGAAGCACCTCCAGAAAGCTCCTTTGCAGGCGGCCCTCTCCTGTCCTTGGGGGCCCTCGGGAGGTTGCACTGTGGCCACTACCTGCTAGTGTAGTGAGGCCGAAGTAGGCGAGATCCGACACCAGCTCTACCTCTCTCCTCCACTCCAGCCATTTCTTCGCACCTAAGAGGAGGAACTGTACACGTTATTCCTGAGGGGCTGGGGGCTGTGGGGCATGAGGGTCAGAACAATCCTCACTCCTGCTGCCCAGGCTCAACCCTGTAGCCCCTGACTCGCTCCCCATACTCTGCTCCCTCCCTGGACTCTCGTGCTGTTCACTCTTTCCACTGACACCTGCCTCGCCTGGGCCTTGAGTGTCCTGAGAACCTACCCACCTGCAGCCATGCCCCCTCCAGGATCCACCTAGGCAACTGCTCTAGAACCTAGAGAACCACAAGGACAGGCAGTGTAACACAGTGACCGGGAGCTCAAGCCAAGACCACTGACCAGCATCAAACCCGAGCTCCCACACTGCTGGCTGTGAGCTCAGGTGAGTTATATCTCTGTGATTCTCATTTTTCTGTCTCTAAGGAGGGTAATAGCAACAGGTCCTCCAAGCAGGCATGTGTTAACAAAACGAGTTAATGTTCTGAAGCACGGAGAGCAGTGTCTGGCATGGAGTAAGTGAACCTGTTAGCAAAATTAATACACGGGCCATTTGTTTTGATTCTGTCGTGTTCCTCTCTTGCTCAAGGCTGGCCCATGGCCACCCGGCCCCAGTGTACAGTCCAGCTTCCCTTCAGCTGCTCCGAAGGAGCCCGCTGTTGGCTGGAATCTACCCTACGCTCTTGCCCCTACACTGGACTCCAACGCTCCTGCTCCACGGTAGCCTCGTGTCAGCAGAGCCGTGAACTTTTCCGCGCCTGGTGCCTGGCCTCCACCCCCGCCCTCTGCTGCTGCTGCTGCTAAGTCACTTCAGTCGTGTCCGACTCTGTGCGACCCCATAGACGGCAGCCCACCAGGCTCCCCTGTCCCTGGGATTCTCCAGGCAAGAACACTGGAGTAGGTTGCCATTTCCTTCTCCAGTGCATGAAAGTGAAAAGTGAAAGTGAAGTTGCTCAGTCGTATCCGACTCTTAGCGACCCCATGGACTGCAGCCTACTAGGCCCCTCCGTCCATAGGATTTTCCAGGCAAGAGTACTGGAGTGGGGTGCCATTGCTGCCCTCTGCAGCAGGGGTCAAAGACCCAAGCATCCGCTCCTTCCTTCAGCTCAGGTCTCGGGGGGCGCGCAGGGTTAGGTCGAGCCTGCAGAGGGCTGACCGGCGGGCCTGGGGCTCGTTTCCCCGCCTCGCGCCCCCACGGCCCGTACGGCCCCCAGGGCCCCCGCAGCAGCCCTCACCTGCCAGGTTGTGCAGGGCGCCGCCTGCCGCGCTCCGCAGCCCGCCGCGATAGTATTCGTCCTTCTGCGCCGCGCGGACCACCTCCGGCGGGCTGGCGGCCGCGGAAGCCATGGTCAAGAGTCGCAGGGCCGCGGGGTTCTTGGGGACCGGAGGACGGGGAGGCGACGCAGGGACCCAGATAGCCACGCCCACTCGGCGGCGGCAGATGACTGAACAGGGCTGGACGTGCGGCGCAGACCTTGCGCGTCAGTGGGGGCGGGGCCCAGGGTGGGGCGGGGTTGACAGTGGCGCGGTCCGAGCGGCGCGAACCTGGCCCAGGGTGCAGGTGCAGGGCTGGAGGGGGCGGGTGAGCCGGGGACTAGTGAGCGGCACAGTGTGGGAAGTGACCGCGGGGACAGTCCCCAGAAACTGGGCGAGGCGTCAGAGCCACAGCAGGTGCTGGCTCCCCTTGGTGGGGCACTTGGCCGTCCCCGGGGCCGGAAGTAAGGTGGGCTGTGGTCTCCCCGCTCCCTGCAGTTTTCTCTGAGGGGCGCTGGCGCCCCTGAGTTCTAATACCCGCGACCCGCCTGTGGGCTCAGGGAAGGTGCTCTGGGGCCCGGGAGAGGGCAGGGAGCGCGGATTCTTGAACCGCGGTGTTTATACTAGCGGCTGCCCCACACGTGCAGACCCCCGACTCCTCTCAGCTGCTCTCAGAGCAGGGACCAAAGAGGGCCGCGGGAGTGAGGCGCGGGGGATGGGGAGACTGGGAGGCCACGCACCAGATGGGACAGAGCTAGGAGATCCCGGTGCCCAGGCACAGGCCATAGCTGGACTTGAGCTGCAGTTTAGGGCCCAGCGAGGGGCCTGGGGAGAGGGCAGTGAGAGGAGGCAGTTGGGGTGCCCTAAGGGGAGCAGGTTGTGTGTGTGTGTATGCTTGCTCAGTCTGTCCAACTCTTTGCCACCCCATGGACTGTCGCCCGTGAGGCTCCCCTGTCCATGGAATACTCCAAACAAGAATGCTGGAGTGGGTTTCCATTTCCTCCTCCAGGGGATCTTTGCCACTGAGGGATCAAACCAGAGTCTCCTGGGTCTCCTGCATTAGCAGGCGGGTCTTTACCACTGAGTCACTTGAGAAGTGAGCAGGCCATCAGTTCAATGACTCGGTCGAGTCCGACTCTTTTTGTCCCCATGGACTGCAGCACCAAAGTGTCTGTATGTGTGCCTCAGTGGAGGGGGTTGTAGGGACGCCCCACAAGGACCAGAGGGCCTTGTCCTTTTGGACCTAAGGGGTAGGAGAGAAAGGAGGCAGGTGACCCGAGGGGGTAGGGGAACCACCAGGGCCCTGACTTTGGCTGGGAGGGTGTGGGCTGAGACGGGTTGCAGCTTCTGCCTCACTTTTGCTCCCATATGGATGTTGGTATGGGTATGTGCCCAGGCAGCACAGCTCAGCTGCACAGAGCCAGCCTGGGGACAGACTCAGGTCTCGCCCGGCTCCACCAGGTGCAGGCAGGCCCTACTTGGAGGAGACAGGACCTGGGTGGTCCCACAGTCCCTCCTGCTACTGAAGCCCCAGTGACCCTTGGAGTGGTGCCCTTGTCTGTGTACCCTGGTCACAGAGGCCACCCACTGCTTTGGTTTGTAGTCCGGGGTGGACCCTCAGGCAGAGGCCAGGTGGAGACACAAGCCTCACTAGTTTCTGGCCAACTCTCGTCAGACAGGCTGGCCCCAGAGACGCCTTGGCCTGTGGGTTTGCACAGACAGACAGTGTCCACCAGCACGAAGGTTGATTTGAAGAGGTTTTGTCCCCTTCCTCAGGGTTACTACCTGACTCCTTCAGAACCCTGAGGGGTGGGCCTAACCTGGGTCACCTCCCCCATTGGCTGGTTCCACCTCCCTGCCCCACACTGCATGTCCAGGTCTTCCTACCAGCACTGCCACACTGGGCAGGGCAAGGCCAGAAACTGTTCCTGTGTGACTGTTCTCAAGGAAGTGGGGCCTGGGATCCAGCTGGGTCCAGGCCACCCCAGGTGTCTTCACCTGCCATGGAGCTGGTTAGTTGCGGTCCGAGGGCCCCAACTGTGACTTGAGTTTTTTGGGAGGAGGGTCAGAGCCCAGAATGGCCAGCAGGTGGCGCCATCAGCCCACCTGCTCTGCCAGGGTAGCGGTAGAGTTGTAGAGGAACTGGGTAGTGAGTCTCACCTAAAAAGTGAATCTGGATCAAAGCCAAAGAAGGAGTGAGGCTAGCAGGGTGCAGAGATGGCCACATGGCTAAAGAGGGGGAATGAGACAGTTCAGAAGGAAGTTGGGGTGGACGGGAAGTCCCAGCCTGGTCAAGAGTCAGCTGTCCTTGTCCCCTAGTGGCCAGGCAAGTTGGAGCCCAGGGCGTGCAATGGTCTCCTGCTGGAGGCCTCACCATGTGACTTCTGACCAACTCTGGCTCCTGGGACAGGAAGGGGAAGACCCGCAAGGACTTGGCCACTGGGAGCAGGCAGATATCTGACCAGGTGTAGACCTCACATGGGACCTAGACATCCTCTACTTCATTTGGCTCCCTTTCTGCAGAAGCAGCTGAGCCAGGGACCTGCTGTGACCTCAGCTGTGTAACCTCATCTACAGGAACTCACCTGCTCCCTCTGACACCCCTGGGCCTCAGTGTTCTGGTCTGTGGAATGGGGATGCAGATATAAGGAGCTGATGCTTATAAAGTGCCTATTTTGTGTGTATCAGCAGCCACAGGCTTGGGCAGGGCTGGGTCTGGGTCAGTGGGAGTGGGGTCCTCACCTTGCCGCTGAATTCAGTCACTTCCTTACACTGTCAGATTGGTCCCTCCTTCGGGACACTTGCTATGGCCCCTCATTGAGCTCAGCATGGGGGGCAGCCCTATGCACACTCTCTTGGTTCCCCTGCTCACCTCCCACCCTCCCCCAGCCCCACCCAGCAGCCCAGTAGTCAGGCTGGCCAGCTGGTCTGTGTCCCTCTGCTGAGAGACCAGCTTCACTGGATATGTCTTCTTCCTTGGGCAGCTGCTGTGCCCTCGAACCCGGCTCAGGAATACCTGTCCAGAGAAGGAAGGAGGGGCATAGTGGGTCAGCTTGCAGCACTTGATTGTTGCCAAGGTAGTCTTGCTGTGTGACCCCCCTCCTCCCGAATCTCCAGGGCATGGGGGTCTTCCAAGCATGGCAGGATACTTGGCTGGGTGCACTGCTGCCCTGAGACTGGGGGTGGTCTGCTCCCAGCAGAGCCTTTCCTGGAACCCTGGACCCCCTGGCACATCCTATAGAGGGGAGCAGGTGCTTCTCATCATCTGAGGATGGCTGAGGAGCCAGTGAGGCTGAGATGCTAACCTGGGGGTGGCGTGGGAAGACACAGATGGCTGGGGACCCTGGATCAGCTTTGCTGTCAAGCCTGGGTCCTTGACTGAGCAGGCTCTTTGTGGGGCGTGGAGCAGAGGTGCGCACTGCTGCTCCTAGTGGGGAAGTGGGGGTAGAGTCGGGGGTGGGCTGCTGCAGCACTGGCCCCAGGTGTGTGGTTGACTGGCCCAACTCCCCGCTTCCCTGTAGCCGGAGGGACTGGCTGTTAGGGTGCAGCTCTCCCTGGGGACAAACCCGGACAACAGGTTCCTCTAGCCAGTGGTGCTGCTGGGCTGGGAGCACACCTTACCCACCAGGCAGCTGCCTTCTGTGGGTGGCCCCCCAGAACTGAGTTGGGACTCCTACCAGCCCCTGGGGCAAAGGTCTCCCCAACTCCCCCAACCCCCCGTCACAGGACCCAGAGCAGTGCCTGGCCAGGGGCTTGTTGGGAGAGGGGACAGGATAGGGGCTGCCTGGGGCTTGAGCTGGCTTGGGAAGTAATGTCGAGAGATTTCAGGACACAGGTGCTAGCCAGGGACTCTGCCAGTGGCCAAGGCTGGTGTGATTCCTTACTCAATGGGGTGCTTGGACTTGGGGGCCCCTGGGCCTCTGTCAGGCTTCAAGGGAGAATGGGACAGGAATATGGAGCTCGAGGGGCCAAGGTGGGAAGTGGTACCATTCTTGTGGTAGAACTGCGACTCAGCTCGGAGAGGCCATGCCTAGTCCAAGGCAGGTGCAAGGTGAATCCCAAGTCTGTCTGGTCCCACATCTGGATCCTGGTGATTTTGCCTGATGCTGGAGGAGAAGGTGGAGATGTGAATGTAGCCATCATTCTAGGGCTGAGCTGGTTGATAACTAGGGCCTGGACACTAAGGGCCCAAAGAAAGGTGCTCTTGGAGGACTTCCTGGAGGAGGAGGTTTTGCACTGGCATGTGAGAGAGGGGCTCCACCCAGACCAGAGGCCATTTTTCCAGCCTCCCAGGGGAAAAGGGAGGTAAGACAAGCCAGGACCCTGCAAGGCGGGGTATCCTCCACAAGATGGAGGATCCGTGGGCACCAGGCAAGGCCAGGGAGGCCTAAAGGGGGTTGCCTGAGAAAGGCCCCTGGCTGGGCACAGGTCACCCACACACACTCCCGTGACTCCAGCCCAGGGAGTGGCATCCACTAGGGGTGCCGCATGTGGACAGGCTCAGGGAGGTCAGTCCTGTCCTGGGAGCTCATCTTCTGGAGGCTCCCTGGAGAAGTCCCCCCGACCCCGCGTCACTGTCTCCATCACAGTGTCCTCCTAATGGGGGGGGGCACTGGGGCTGCCACCTTTGTGCTATAGATGTGAGCTCAGCAGGTCCCCACCAGCCTCGGCCTCAGGATCCTCACCTGCCAAATGGGGGATAGGAAGTCTTACCTGCTGGCCCTGGGAACCCTCAGGCTCCATATGTGTGGAGTGGGGGCAGCATGGGGCAGCCCGAGGGTTGAGGCTCACTGTGGTTCCCCTCGTGAGCGGCCTGGGGCTGAGTGGCTCAGGGTTTGCAAGGAGGTGGGCCAGCAGGTGGTAAAGGCCGCAGGGGTTTGTAGGCTTCTCAGAAGCAGAAATGCTTTGTCTGTGACTCCAGTGATGGTGCCAAGAGGGCAAGTCCAGGGGATGTCTCCTCTCTGGCTCCCTTGTCTGTTCCCAGTGGGTGCCCAGTGGGAAGCAGCGCTTGCGAGAGCAGGGCGAGTGGGTGCAGCTGGATGTGCAGCAGGCACGGTCCCCAGCTCGTGCTCGCTGGAAAGTGAGGCCATGGCCACTTTCCCCTGCTGGCTGGGGCTCTGGAGGGAACTGCGCTGGTTTGGTCCTCCAGATCCACTTGGTTCTGAATTTAGGTTTGGGGCACGGGCTGTCCTGACTCACAGTGGCTAGTAGCTGCCAATGACCAGCTCTTCTCACGGCCCCTCTGCAGCCTCGAGGCTGTGCTGAGCACCCCCAAGGAGGGATGTTTACTCGAAGTATAAGAGCTGAGGCTACTGAAGGCCCGCAGCCTCCTCACCTGGGATGTGAGGGTCGGGAAGTGACCAGGGCCTGGGGACTGCAAGCGTGCTGCAGGGGCTCCCCAGGCAGGAACACAGGAGTGCGGTCCGGTGGCTTCTCTTGTGAGTACCCGGCGAGGCATTGTGTGGACAGAGTGGCTCCCATCTGTTGAAGGCCAGGGTTCAGGAGCTGAGTCCCTTGCAGGAGGCTCTAGGTGCCCTGTGCATCCACAGGCTCCCTGATGTGGCCTATCTGGGGGCTGTAAAATGACAGTTTACAGTGGACCCTGCCAAGACCCGTCCCTGAGACCAGGCTGAGGGGGAACCCCACGAGGCGTCTTTAGTGTTCTGCCCCCGTGCAAGTCTTCCCTTGCATTTGGGAGCTGTGGCCGCATCCTCACTGCCCAGGGCCACCCAGTGCCCTCTTGACTGACTGGCGCACAGCTGACCAGTTGTGTTCATCCTACCCGGTACCCCCAGGGTGCTCTCTGGTGATGTTCAGTGCCCATCTTTGGTTTTAGTTATTTTTCAGAATGCATAGTGTGTTTTGTTGCAATCACCTTAAAAGCTTTTTAAATACAATTTTAAAGATTATACTCCATTTACAATTATTACAAAATATTGGCTGTATTCTGTGTTGTACAATATATCCTTGTAGACTGTCTTACACTGAATAACTTGTACCTCCCAGTCCTCTGTCCCCATATGATCCCTCATCCCCACTGGAGACCACAAGTTTGTTCTCTATATGCTTAGTATAATCTCCAAGTCCACTCGTGTTGCTGCAAATGGCATTATTTCACTCCTTTTATGGCTGAGTAATATTCCATTGTATGTATGTAACATGTATGCATGCATGCTCAGTCGCTTTAGTCGTGTCTGACACTTTGCAATCCTATGGACTGTAGCCTGCCAGGCTCCCCTGTCCATGGGATTCTCCAGGCAAGAACACTGGAGTGGGTTGCCGTGCCCTCCTCCAGGGGATCTTCCTGACTCAAGGATCTCACCCATGTCTCCTGCATCTCCTGCACTGCAGGCAGGTTCTTTACCGCTGAGCCACCAAGGAAGCCCACATATGTACCACATCTTCTTTATCCATTCATCTGTTGATGGACATGATGGACACAGATTGCTTCCACATTTTGTGTTATAATTACTTTACAAAATTTATTTCTAATAAATAATTGCTTTACGATGTTTTATTGGTCTCTGTTGTACAACAACGTGAATCAGCTTTAAGTGTACATTTATCCTCTCTTGAGTATCCCTCCCACCCCCTGCGATTACTTTTGATTCATATCTATATTGGGCGCAGAGGTTTTTGGTCTCTGTATCCCTTTCCACTCTGAACAATTGTTGGGGACCCCAAAGAGGCCGAGCTGGTGAGAGCTGGCTGTGAGACCTTCAGTAATTCTGTGAGCTGGTTGGTAAACATAGCCATTATTAAAATCAAATTGTGAAAATGAATAACCAACAAGGTCCTAATGTACATCGCAGGGAACTCTGCTCAGGGTTTTGTGGCAGCATGGATGGGAGGGGAGTCTGGAGGGAGAATGGATCCTGGGGGAGAATGGATACATGTGTTTGTATGGCTGAGTCCCTTTGCTGTCCACCTGAAACTACAGTCAGAGCTATGGTTTTTCCAGTAGTCATGTACAGATGTGAGAGTTGGACCGTAAGGAAGGCTGAGTGCTGAAGAACTGATGCTTTTGAATTGTGGTGCTGGAGAAGTCTCTTGGGAGTCCTTTGGACAGCAAGGAGATCAACCCAGTCAATCCTAAAGGAAATTAACCCTGAATATTCACTGGGAGGATTGATGCTGAAGCTGAAGCTCTAATTCTTTGGCCACCTGATGCAAAGACCTAACTCACTGGAAAAGACGCTGATGCTGGGAAAGAAGGCAGGAGGAGACAGGGATGACAAAGGACAAGATGGTTGGATGACATCACTGACTCAATGGACAGGAGTTTGAGCAAACTCTAGGAGATGGTGAAGGACAGGGAAGCCTGGCATGCTGCAGTTCATGGGGTCACAAAGAGTAGGACACAACTTAGCGACTGAACAACCACAACAATATGTATGCCTCAGTCCCTTCACTGTCCACCTGAAATTTTCACAACGTTGTTAACTGGCTATACTCCAATACAAAATAAAAAAAAAACAAACAAAAAGTCAAATTATGTAAACCATATAAGTTATATAAAAACACAAGCAATCAACACTCAAAATTTAGCACTTCCTAATTATTCACTTCTTACTATAGATAGATCTGTGTCTGTTCCATCTAAGGACTGGCAATCCCAGGGGATGGAGTGTGCCCATTTCTTCCCTACTCCTTGCTCCTGAATCTCACGGCTATAGCTTGAAATTTGCTGAGATGGGCGCACTTAGAACACAGACATCAGCAAGCATGACCCGCAGGGCTTTCCTCCCCAGAGAGCTGGTGGTCAGGCTTGGCCTGCACACCCTGGGTTATTCGCTCCTGAAAGCTTCCACAAAGATCATAAAAGTGATCGTTTAAAACAGTAGCTATGGGGAGCTTCCTGGGTGGTCCAGTGGTTAAGAATCTGCCTTGCAATGCACAGGGATGTGGGCTGGGTTCAGTCCCTGGTCGGGGAACTAGGATCCCTCATGCTGTAGGGGCAGCTAAGCCTGTGCACTGTGATTGGAGAAGCCTCTGCACACTGCATGGAAGACCCAGCACAGCAAAAAAAGAAAAAAGAAGTTATGGATGGAGTCTTACTAAAAATAGCAATCAACACACTGCATGTTAATGTAAATAACATTTTATGAAAATAACTATGTTTTTCCAAGCAAAAAATTCAGCAAGAAGAGTGACATTTTTTACATTGTTGCAAATCTCCATAATGTTTGGGTAGAGAAGAAAAGACAGCTCCATCTGCCCGACTGGTTGTGGTGAAGAATTCGAAGAAATCTTCTGATTCAGGTGTGTGTGTGCTAGTTGAGTTCAGTTGCTCAGTCATGTCCAACTCTTTGGGGTCCCAAGGACTGTAGCCCGCCAGGCTCCTCTGTCCATGGGATTTCCCTAAGTGGGAATACTAGAGTGAGCAGCCGTTTCCTGCTCCAAAGGATCTTCCCGACCCAGGAATCGAAACCATGTCTCCTGCATTGGCAGGCAGATTCTTAACCAACTGTCCTGCCAGGGAAGCCCAGGTAACAGTGAGTATTTGTCAATGAGTTGCCAAAACGGAACCAATGAGAGCTTCTTTAAGAAACTGAGATGTGAAAGCTGCAACCAAGGAGAGCTTCTCTGGTGGTCCAGGGTTTAAGAAGCCGCCTGCCAATGCAGGGGACACGGGTTTCATCCCTGGTCAGAGAACTAAGATCCCACGTGTGGCAGGGCAACTAAGCCACAACACAGGATCCCTCGTGCCACAACCAAGACCTGATGCAGCCAAACAAATAAATATGTTTTTAAAAACTTGTAGCTGTATTAGTGGCCATCAGGGATTCTGTTCCACCAATACCACTGGTCTGGTTTTTGCTTGCAAAGGATCTTCACTGTGGTTTTGGACTATCCTGTTTTGGTCATTTGGGAAATACTCATTTGCTGGATTTTCCAAGTGTTAACATGTTTCATTAGAGCATATTAACACCACCAATCTCATGAGAAAAAGCTGTCACTGATGGGAGGCTGTCAGACCCACAGCGGTGGGTATGAGTTCTCCCCAAAAGCTGATGTTCACTTAAGCTCTGACTTTTAGCGTTGGCGGCAGCTCTTGTCATTTCTTTTCCTCTGAAGTGGCAGAGTCATTCCGTTTGTTTTTGACAGCAGCTGGTAGATGTCTACACACCCATACGGCAGGGCCAGCTGTTCTTCCAGGTAAAACACGGTGTCTGTGGGCTGCACCCGTGGCCGGTTCAGGGCAGCTGCTTTGTGTGCACTTGGGAGCTCTTTGTCATTGTCTCGAACAGAAAACTAGAAAGATGCGAACCCAGAGCTGAGGTTTCACAGGATGTGTCCTTCTTACTGCTCTGCTGAGGACGTGCTCAGGGAAACAGCCTTTGCTTTGCTCAGCCCTGAGCACGTGGTGATGCAGGGCATGAGGACGTGGCCCAGCAGCCTTGATCCGTGCAGAGCAAGCGTTACCCACTGCCCTCATTGGTGCACACATCTCCGTGGGGAAGGAGAGGGAACACAGGAACAGCTCTGCCCTTGAGGGCCCCTGAAAGGTTCTGGGCACCCTGGGGTTCCGCGGGCCACACTCTGGGAAGCAGTGCTCAGGGGCATGGCCTTGCTTGGCTAGCCCTCCGACCTCTGCTCCTTCGTTTGCTGCTGTGCTCTCGCTCACCATGCATGTCTCTCCCATGAGAGGTCGCTCTTCTTCCTTCTGATGTGTTGTTGCAAGTGTGTGACCTCCAGCACCCCTGCCCTAGTTCCTTGGGGCCAGGAGGGGTTTTCTCTGTGGCAGAGTGGCTGGGTCCCAGGCTACACATGCGGGCCCTGGCTGAGTGATCCCCGCTTGTACCCAGGACTTGCCCTCAACCGAAGCCCTTTCCTCCTGTCCCCGGGCATGGGTCCTGCTCCATGAAGCCCCTGGACCCAGACGTGTGGGTATGTCACCTGGTCATTCCTGCCTAGCCTGGGGGTCAAGGCACAGGCCCATAGGCTAGAGGGTGGCCAGCCAAGCCCACATGTACAGACAGCAATGCCTACACCCAGACCAGCAGACTCCCCTACCTACAGTGGCCAATGCCCAGCCTTGAGGCTGGGCTGAAGTGGCTGCCAAGTAGCCATTCCTGGTGCGTCGACAGTGGCACCCACCCTCCCTCCCTGTCCTGGCTGGCCTCTGAGGGACAGGGGTCCAGTGGGCCTCGTGGCCCTGTCCCCACCCACTCAGCCTCATTCTTAATGATGTCATGCTAACTGCACACCTGTGGGCAGCAGCCAGTTCCCAGCCTGATNGTGGTCCAGTGGTTAAGAATCTGCCTTGCAGTGCACAGGGATGTGGGCTGGGTTCAGTCCCTGGTCGGGGAACTAGGATCCCTCATGCTGTAGGGGCAGCTAAGCCTGTGCACTGTGATTGGAGAAGCCTCTGCACACTGCATGGAAGACCCAGCACAGCAAAAAAAGAAAAAAGAAGTTATGGATGGAGTCTTACTAAAAATAGCAATCAACACACTGCATGTTAATGTAAATAACATTTTATGAAAATAACTATGTTTTTCCAAGCAAAAAATTCAGCAAGAAGAGTGACATTTTTTACATTGTTGCAAATCTCCATAATGTTTGGGTAGAGAAGAAAAGACAGCTCCATCTGCCCGACTGGTTGTGGTGAAGAATTCGAAGAAATCTTCTGATTCAGGTGTGTGTGTGCTAGTTGAGTTCAGTTGCTCAGTCATGTCCAACTCTTTGGGGTCCCAAGGACTGTAGCCCGCCAGGCTCCTCTGTCCATGGGATTTCCCTAAGTGGGAATACTAGAGTGAGCAGCCGTTTCCTGCTCCAAAGGATCTTCCCGACCCAGGAATCGAAACCATGTCTCCTGCATTGGCAGGCAGATTCTTAACCAACTGTCCTGCCAGGGAAGCCCAGGTAACAGTGAGTATTTGTCAATGAGTTGCCAAAACGGAACCAATGAGAGCTTCTTTAAGAAACTGAGATGTGAAAGCTGCAACCAAGGAGAGCTTCTCTGGTGGTCCAGGGTTTAAGAAGCCGCCTGCCAATGCAGGGGACACGGGTTTCATCCCTGGTCAGAGAACTAAGATCCCACGTGTGGCAGGGCAACTAAGCCACAACACAGGATCCCTCGTGCCACAACCAAGACCTGATGCAGCCAAACAAATAAATATGTTTTTAAAAACTTGTAGCTGTATTAGTGGCCATCAGGGATTCTGTTCCACCAATACCACTGGTCTGGTTTTTGCTTGCAAAGGATCTTCACTGTGGTTTTGGACTATCCTGTTTTGGTCATTTGGGAAATACTCATTTGCTGGATTTTCCAAGTGTTAACATGTTTCATTAGAGCATATTAACACCACCAATCTCATGAGAAAAAGCTGTCACTGATGGGAGGCTGTCAGACCCACAGCGGTGGGTATGAGTTCTCCCCAAAAGCTGATGTTCACTTAAGCTCTGACTTTTAGCGTTGGCGGCAGCTCTTGTCATTTCTTTTCCTCTGAAGTGGCAGAGTCATTCCGTTTGTTTTTGACAGCAGCTGGTAGATGTCTACACACCCATACGGCAGGGCCAGCTGTTCTTCCAGGTAAAACACGGTGTCTGTGGGCTGCACCCGTGGCCGGTTCAGGGCAGCTGCTTTGTGTGCACTTGGGAGCTCTTTGTCATTGTCTCGAACAGAAAACTAGAAAGATGCGAACCCAGAGCTGAGGTTTCACAGGATGTGTCCTTCTTACTGCTCTGCTGAGGACGTGCTCAGGGAAACAGCCTTTGCTTTGCTCAGCCCTGAGCACGTGGTGATGCAGGGCATGAGGACGTGGCCCAGCAGCCTTGATCCGTGCAGAGCAAGCGTTACCCACTGCCCTCATTGGTGCACACATCTCCGTGGGGAAGGAGAGGGAACACAGGAACAGCTCTGCCCTTGAGGGCCCCTGAAAGGTTCTGGGCACCCTGGGGTTCCGCGGGCCACACTCTGGGAAGCAGTGCTCAGGGGCATGGCCTTGCTTGGCTAGCCCTCCGACCTCTGCTCCTTCGTTTGCTGCTGTGCTCTCGCTCACCATGCATGTCTCTCCCATGAGAGGTCGCTCTTCTTCCTTCTGATGTGTTGTTGCAAGTGTGTGACCTCCAGCACCCCTGCCCTAGTTCCTTGGGGCCAGGAGGGGTTTTCTCTGTGGCAGAGTGGCTGGGTCCCAGGCTACACATGCGGGCCCTGGCTGAGTGATCCCCGCTTGTACCCAGGACTTGCCCTCAACCGAAGCCCTTTCCTCCTGTCCCCGGGCATGGGTCCTGCTCCATGAAGCCCCTGGACCCAGACGTGTGGGTATGTCACCTGGTCATTCCTGCCTAGCCTGGGGGTCAAGGCACAGGCCCATAGGCTAGAGGGTGGCCAGCCAAGCCCACATGTACAGACAGCAATGCCTACACCCAGACCAGCAGACTCCCTTACCTACAGTGGCCAATGCCCAGCCTTGAGGCTGGGCTGAAGTGGCTGCCAAGTAGCCATTCCTGGTGCGTCGACAGTGGCACCCACCCTCCCTCCCTGTCCTGGCTGGCCTCTGAGGGACAGGGGTCCAGTGGGCCTCGTGGCCCTGTCCCCACCCACTCAGCCTCATTCTTAATGATGTCATGCTAACTGCACACCTGTGGGCAGCAGCCAGTTCCCAGCCTGATGCTGGCAACTGAGCTGGGGTCTGGGCAGAGGCTAGAGGCCTGAGTTGGGAGGTGCTCACTCCTTAGCTGGGGGTCAGCCTGTGAGAGGAGGAAGGGCTGAGCTGGGGACCCTCCCTACAGGGGGGCTGGGGTGGCTGGAATGAGGGGCACCACCAGGGCCCTGGCATGGCTGGGGAGCAGGGCTGGCAGCGAAAGCTCAAGGCACCGGTGCTGACCTCACAGTCCTCTGAGGCCTCGCCTTGGCGCGCAGTGGGTGCTGCTGCCTAATTAGGTTCTGCTCTGCCAGCCCGAGCCCCACGCCCGGCCCCGCTCTGGCAGACATGTCCGGACACGGCTCCTGGGCTCCCGCTGCGGCAGGAAGCGCAGGCCTGCTCGGATCCCCGGCAGCAGCCGGCACGGCAGCCGGAGCAGCGCCTGCCTCTTGGGCTGTGTGGCCAAGGGGCCGTGGGGGTCCGGTCGCCCCGGAGAAGCTACCCGCAGGTGAGCTGGGGGCCCGGGGCGCGTCAAGCAGGGCCCAGGATGGGAGGTAGGCCTGTGGAGGGCAAGGGTAGGCCCAACCCGGCTGGGGTGGACGAGGCCTCTGGGCTGGACGGAGGGCTGCGTGGCATTGGCCCTGTGCTGGTGGGACGAGCAGGACGTCGGGGAACTCCTAGGGGAGTGGGGAGGGGATGAGCAAGGCTGGGATTGGGGACCCTGGTGGTTGAGTCTGGGGAGTGGCAGCCTATTCCGGGGGGAGGGGTTGCTGCTGCTGATTTGACATGGGGGTGAGGCAAGAGGAGAGCCTGGGTGGGGTGAAGCCTGCTGGAGTGGAGGAGGGGCCCTTCTTTCTGGGGGGGCCGGAGAAGGGACACAAAATAGGGCTGCTCTGAGGGGCCCTTGGGGGGAAGTGCTGCCCCCACCCCTAGCTGTTTTTTTTCTCCTTGGGAAGAGTGTGGCTCCCAGGGTCTGAGAGCCTAGGTGTCCCGATGTCCCTCCCAGGACCAGGCCTCAGAAGCTCTGTCCTGTGCACGTCAGGAGGGCTCCAGACCCCAGTGGCCAAGGCCCCCATCCCAGCCTCTGTGGTCTCTCTGTGCCCCCGGGGAGGAGGCTCCGAGGAGGGAGTGGGCACTGAGGAAGCCTATGGAAGGACACAGGTGGCCGAGTGAGGAGCTGGGCAGATGCAGGGGAGGTGGGGGGAGCAGCAGAGGGGCCTGAACAGAGGCCCGGGTGCGACAGAGCCTCTGTGGAGGCTGCAAGGAGGCTGGGCGGCGCCTGGGCCCAGCCAGCCCAGGGGCAGGGGGCAGCCTGAGAGGCCAGCATGGCCTTGAGCCACTGCCCAGACTGAGTGGTGGCTGGGAGGACCCGAGACCACAGACCTGGGGGTGACAGTGCAGTGGGACCTGAGGGCTGGAGCAAGGGCAGAGGGGGGCCCAGCTGTGCCTTGGGCTCCCCCTGTGGTCTGTGGGGCCCCTGCGTGGCCAGGGCATCCAGCACTATCTACAGCAGAAGAGGCTGGCTGGTTTCTGTAAAAACACCCTGTTTTGCCTTTGAAATTTATCGAGCTGTGGGACAAGTCCCAGCAGAGAGGTGCAGCCACCTGAGGGTGATGAGGCCACTGATATGGTCCTGGCCTCTGGCTGCACCTGTGCGTGTACGTACGCGCTCAGTCGTGTCCGGCTCTGTGCGGCCCCATGGACTATAGCCCGCTAGGCTCCTCCGTCCATGGGATTTTCCAGGTAAGAATCCTGGAGTGAGCTGCTGTTTCCTTTTTCAGGGGATCTTTCCCACCCAGGGATCAAACCCATGTCTCCTGCATCTCCTGCACTGGCAAGTGGTTTCTTTACCACTGAGCCCCCTGGGAAGCCCTTGGCTGTACTGGCTCCTCCCCCAAAGCCTTGATACTCCAGGGGGGTGGGGGGGGCCGGTTGCCCTCCTGCCTGACTCCCACCAGGCTGCCCTGCACCCTGCCCTGGAGAGGGAGTGGGGCTGGACTGCCATTCAGCCGCCTCTTTCCCTCCTGCCCCAGCATTGACCAGGACAGCTGGACAGGCCTCGCCCCGCCAGCCCCGCGACCCCTGCCTCTTGAGGTGTGTGGTGAGGGGCAGGCCCAGACTCCATCTGGGCAGGGGAGGGGGCGGGGCCCTCGGGCAGAGGGACCTCAATGCAGCCCCTCCCTGCCTCCTGCAGATGGCCAGCCTCAGCTAGTAATCCAGGCCAGCCCCACCTCTCACCTGCTGTTCCACCTCCAAGAGCCAAGGTCCCTCTGCGATGGCACCCTCGCCCAAGGACCCGGGCCCTGATCTGGAGAGCAGATGGTCTTTCCTGAGCACCAACATCGCGCCTGTGGGTGAGTGTGGTCTCCAACCAGACAGTGGCGTGGTTCTGGGCTCACCCGGCAGGTGTGATGTCCTGGTCCCACCCAAGGAAAGCATCAGGCCTGCTCCGCTGGAATGGCGGGGGGTGCCATGGGCTGCCAGGAGTTGGACCTCTTCTGGGCAGGGGAGGCAGCACAAGCAGACTGCTTAGGAAGCCAGCTTGGGGGCTGCCAGCTCTCTCTCCAGCTCCGTCCGGCTCGGTCAGAGCCTTCGAGCCCTGCGCTGGCTTGGGGGTCCTCAGCTGGTTTGGGCCTCCTATGACCACATGCTGTGCCTCTAGTTCTGGCCCTTGTTGTGCATTTCCTGTGGCCTGTGGGTGGGACACTTGTGGCCTCGGAAGTGGGTTGTGTGGGTTGAAAAGCCCGCTGTCTTCTCGATTTTAAAAACCACAGGAGTTTAGTGTCCAGACTGGAAAGTACACAGAACTCATGGGCGTAGCTGGGTGTGGTCATGCAGCAGGAACTACGGGCTCCAGCTGCCCCCACACTCTGGCTCTCCAGTCTTCTCATGTCCATCACCCAACATCTGTCTGCTTCATCTCGACTTCCAACTTTCGGAGTCATGCAGGTGTGTGGGTGGACCTGGCCAGGTGTGAGCCCTTGCCTGAGGGGAAGGTGGGCGCCCAGCAGTGTCCTGCTCCTCCCTGGACCACCCAGGCTCCACATCCCACCAGACAGAGCCTGCAGTGCTCCATGTGGCAGACTTACCGGGAGGTGGGGGGCTTGTCCCCTCCCTGCCCAGGGCAGTTGGCTGCTGTCTGCCCCGAGGTCCAGCATGCTGGGCTGAGTTGAGGTTGCCACAGTGTGTGTGCCCCTCCCTGCTCTGGGCCTGCCAGCCCCGAGCCAGGAGCTGCAGGATGAGGGGATGTTGAGCCCCCTGGTGAGGGGTGTGGGTGGGCCACGGGAGCAGTACTCGGGGGCCTGGCACACTGCATCTGGGCAGTGTTTCCTTCTCAGGTATGTGGTTGGCCTGGTGCCCAGGGGCAGTCTCTCACCTACCCAGAGGGAAAGACCTTGGGGTGCAGATTTCTGGCTGGTTGGCTGGGCCCTCTGCTGTGGAACATGTCTGTCTCTGCCTGTTGTTGGGGGGTGGGGGGCTCTTCCTGGTGCTTCCTTGGGAGATACAGCAGCTCAGGAGACCCTGACTCTCCTGGGATGTCCTGGGTGGGGGTCTGCATGGTGCCTGGTTAACACCGGGCCATGGGCATGATGACAGATTTGTGTCTCAGTGGGGTATTCCTGCATGTGTGTGGGTGTACATGTGTGTGTTTGTGCAGATGAGGGCCTGCTCCTCTTGGGGGGCCATGCCCCCAGCAGAGTGCATGGAACTGAGAGTGTGTGCACACCTGTGGGCGTTACACTCCCTGTCTCCCACTTCTGGGCCCCGAGGGAGCCACCCACCTCATTCCTCCACATTCCCTGGATGCGCCTAGACAAGCCTTCTCCGCCTGAGGGGGTGTCTGCTTGGAGGCACTCGATCCCCTGCCTGGGCTCAGGGCCTGCCTTTCACCTCAGTCTGGGATGGACACCCAAGGAAAGGGTGCTTGGACAGGGGAGCAGAGGGGAGGGGAGGCCTCTGGGCCCCTGGCAATTCTGGCTGTTGGGAGGGGCTGTGATGTTGAGGAAAGGGGGCCTCACCTTCAGACTGATGCCCCTCCCCCTGCTCCCAGCCCCCAACTCCATACTTTCCTGCTCCCCCACACCTGGCTCACTGATGCTGACGTCAGGCTAGATCCCGTGCTGGGTGTGGGGCTGAGGGCAGGGCTGGCAGGGTTGGGCAGGGGCCTGATCTGGCCTGGAAGTCCTTCCAGAAAGTCCTGAGGCAACCCTGGTGAGCATGGGACGGTAGGAGTCCCGTGGGCTGGGTGATAGGCTCAGAGCTGGCGAAGCAGGCCAGTGTGTCCTGGAGGCTGTCTGGGATGGTCAGGAGGCTCTTTCTTGCCCTGGACTGAAGCACATCTGGGCTTCTGTGGACCACAGTGGCTGCCCTGGCCAGGCCAGTTCTGTCCCCAAGTGGGAACCAGTGGGGTGGGAGAAGCAGAGGCACCCCAGAAGTGGGGGCTTGGGGGCTGCTCTGGAGTCCTGGTCGCTCGGGCTGTGGGGCCAGTGACCCATCTGGAGCCCACTCGGTGCCACCCACACTGGACTTGCGTCCATGGTGTCCACAATGGGGGCTCCAGCCCGGGCAGTGCATGTGGCTGGTGTGGCTCACGTTCTGTGGTTTTCATCTCGGCCTAGGGCTCTTGGCCCAGAGCAGACCACATATACCAGCTCCTACTGGGCCTGGGGGGTGGACAGGGTGGGGCCAGGCCCTACCCCCATAGCGTGTTCTCCTACCCACGTTCTCCTGCTTTTCGAGTTACTTAATCTACCATGCACAAGGAGGCCTGGTGTGCTGCAATTCATGGGGTCGCAAAGAGTCGGACACGACTGAGCGACTGAACTGAACTGAATCCCATGCAACAGGTGGGAGAGTGCAAATGAGCTGCCCTGAGGTTATGGATCTGGGGGTGCTGTGGGAGGGGCTTGAGGCATGGGTCTGGCTCCCCGCCGGCATGGGGCTTACAGTGCTGGGGCAGAGGAGTGAGTGTCCTTGCTGACCTGGGGCCGGAGGGTCTGTGGCAGCTGTAGCCTCTGGGCCCTGAGGCTGGGGGTGGGGACTGGAGTGAGTCTACAGTGCAGGAGTGTGAACTCCTGGGGCTTCAAAGTGTGTTCAGACTGCCTGCTTACCTGGGAGTTGGTCCCTCTGTGCTGGCCTTGCTGTGTCTCTTTCCTGCTGAGGGCAGGGCCTGCTGGAGATGGTCTGGAGGCACAGAGAACACCCTCCCCTGACCTTCTGTGTGCAGCTCCAGCTGCTGCAGGTTACCGCCTGTGCCTCTCTGGCCCTCACTCTCCTGCTCCGTCCTGTCGAGCCCCGCCCTAGGAGCCTAGACCTGCGGCTCCCTTCTAACCTTTGCATGTTCTTCCGGAGCATGACTTTTCCTGGCTGCCTCCCTCTGGCGGACTTGGTGCCTCGGCCGTCACCGAGTACCTAGCGAGCCTGTGATCACTGGCAGTTATGCAGGCATCTCAGTCTGCTCCTCTCATTTCCTTGGAGGCGCCGTGTGCTTGGCATCCAAGCTCTTGAAGCTCCCGCCTTCAGCTTCCTGGGCAGCCTGGGCGTCTGGTGCACTTACTCCAGCCTCCCCGGCTGCCTTTCTTTGCTTGGTGTGGGGCCATGGGCTGTTTTGGAGGAGGCAGGACTCATGGACTCACCTTCAGGACGATCTGCATCCGGGCAAAGTGACTGTGGCTCCCTGGACAATAGCAGCTTTGGGCTCCTTCATTCTCTGGACACCCTGGGGGCCTCTGGGCAGGGGCATGATCCCCTCATGAAGAGTCCTTATCCTCAGGAATCCAGAATGCAGCCTGGTTTAGAGAAGCAAAACCAAACCCTGCCTGTGAGTAGATGAAGTAGACATTATAAAGTCCAAGTACTACGAGCTCATCTGCTCCCCTCAGGTGCTCACTTGTGGCCTATTAACTCTTCGTTTACACACAGTTTCTAACAGGTGGCCCAGAGGGTAAGCAGGCCAACTGGACTCCCCAGTCTTGGAGAGTGCGGTGAGGGTTTTTCCTCTAGTAAATGTCCCACTCAAGCAACTAGAGAAGCCCTTGACTGCAGGGTTTCCTAGCCAGGTAGACGGGGGACAGAACCCTTCTGATCATGTCCTCTGATCCTGCAGGCCCCTCTTCCTGGTGCCACGTGCACTGATGCTTCTTGTCTTCATGAATCCTGGGCTGGTTGTGTGGATGAAGCCATGAGTTGTTTTGTCCTGGGCATCCCCCCAGGCCCTGGGTGTAGAGGGATACCCCAGCCTCCACACCTGGGGTGGCATGGGGGTCCCCCATGCTCAGAGCTTCTGCATAGGGGAGATTTCTTCTGACAAGTGTGGGCTCTGCAGCTCCCAACTACCCACGCACCAGAAACCCAGCACACGTCAGAGCTGGACCAGGCCCTGGGACAGAGACCTGGCTGTGATGGCGGGTGGGGAGGCAGACGGCCCCAGACTATCCTGTCAGGTCTACAGAGGGGTGGGCACCCCAGGGTGGCTTGGAAAGGTGCCCAAACCACTGAACTCTGATCAGGAGAAGGGAAGGGGCTGTAGCAGGTAGAAGCAGGGGATGGAGTGGCTGGTCCAGTGTGTGGGGCCAGTGGAGAGTTGGGGGCTGCAGCTAGGACCCTGGGAGCTGCTTCCTATGGGAGGAAACCTGGTCTTAGGGGTTTCCAGAGTGAGGCCAGGGGGGCAGGGGGCCTCATGCACTGGACACAGGACACCTCTGAGTTGACCAGTGCTGGTAGCTCTCTCTCCAAGCACTGTACCCAATCATCCTGGCCGGAGGAAGCCAGCCAGGCCAGCAGCAAGCTCAGCAGAAGTTGTTTGGGTTTCGCTGAGGCAGGAGGAAGTATGAATGTTTGTGAAGTGAGGGGTGTTAGAAGTGGCAGGGTGGGAGCTCTCTGCAGGGACTGGTGAGGGGGCTGGTCCAATCTCTCCAGAGTCTGGCTAGATGAGGAGGGGTGGGGCAGGAAGGACACCCTTCAGGTAGGTATGGGAGTGAGGGGCATGAAGTCCTGCTTGGCCCCTCCCAGGACCTACTCTGTAGGCCAGTGTCCAGGGCCTCTGTCTTCCCACGGAGCTGGGCAGCCATGTGGGCAGGGTACAGCTAGCTCTCAGCGTGTGTGGGGATAGGACTCCAGACCCGAGCCGGTGGGAGAGGGAGAATGTAGTCCAGACCTGGCCCCTGGATGACAGCTTCAGGGTCTCCTTTCCATCCAGTTGGCCACGAGAGGGGCACCTGGGCAGCAGCAGGATGCCTCTCTGCCCGGTTCAGACCCCCTGCTCTCTGAGTATGGTTGCCCACCCCAGAGACTTGAGGTCCACTCTCCAGTCCTGCCAGGAGTCACCCCACTCAAGATGCCCAGGCACCCCTCCTGGCCAGGTGCACCATGGACGTCCCAAGGCCAGTCGGACGGCTCAGCCTGAATCTCAGACTTGTCAGCATGAGAATTTGATGTCAGCTTAGTTTGAGAGGACAGCACTGCCCGCCATGGTCCAGGAGCCCAAGTCCTGCTCCTCAGCGTCTTGGGTCCCCACACTTTTCTCCATGCCCATGGCCCTGCCCGTCTGAGCCACCTAGGTGTTCGCATCTGCCTAACAAGCCCTGCAGCCAGACCTCCTGTTGCACAGCCTCCCATCTTCCTTCTCCTGGCCCCTCCCCACTAACCACCTGTCTTACTTATCTTCTGGACCTGACCTGAGAACACCTCCTCACTTTTGTCTCTAAGACCCCCTCTGATCTGGTCCCTGCATCCCTTTCCTATCTCGCACCTCACAGCCCTTCTCCCTCTGCTCAGCCCCTCCCCTCTAAGGATCCCTCCTACTGTGCTCCCTCCAGGAAGCTGCCTAGTGTCAGCTGTGACAGTTTTCATCAACCAGGATGCAAGGTGAGTTGGTTAGCTCATGCTGGTCAGTGGGTAGAGGACTCCAGGGCAGGGGTCTTGGGATGGGGGCCCACTGAATCCTTAGTCATCCCACTGGGTACCCTGGGGACTCACAAAGAGTATCTGTCAGTGGTTACAGGATTGAAGGAACAAACAAGTGAGAGAATGAATGAACGGGCTGGCCGCTGCATGGGAGCCATATTTGGTTCATAAGAGTGGTGGGTAGAATAGGCCAGGGGCTTGGGCATGGGGTAAGAAGGGCAGGCCCCAGTGTCTCCTGATCCAGAGACCCCCCTGGGGTGGCCCTGGGGAGGGTCTCTCTGCTAGGACCACCCTCCTGTGCTCTGGCCACCCTCTTTCTCTGTCCCTCCCCACTGTCTAAGGCACACTCCCCTCCCCCACCCATCTCCCTCCTTGTCACCCAAGTCCTTCCCTGCTGCTTCCGAGCCAGTGACCCGCAGCTAGCTGAGAAGGCAGTGCTGGGCACCGAGGGTAGGTTGGGGTGCCTTCAGGGAAGATGGGGAGGGTGCTGTGCTTCTCCACTCTGTCCTGTTCCCCACCCGGGGCCAGGAGAGGGCACCTCCAGCCACCCCTGGCTTGGGCAGGTCAAAGACTCTGCCCTCCCCTACCCACTTCAGCCCAGCCCCATCCATACCTCCTCCCTGGTCTACGGACCTTCATGTCCATGCTGCTGTGAGCTGCCACCGCTGACTGTATTCTCCCCAGCTGACCCCAGCTCTTGCTCTGGAAGCAGCCCTTTGCCCCACTCCTGCCTGCCTACCAGCCTCCCACCCTTCCTGTCCACAGGCAGCTCCCTTGCAGGCCCCCCGGTGCGGGGGTTGCTCATGGTCTACCTCCTTTATCCAGACACGGACTGTGCTGCCCGACCCAGGGGTTCAGGCTGGCCTGGCCCTGTGGATGGCCACATTATACACGGCTTGGACCAGGCTCCCTGAGTCCTGACCCAGCTCACGCACCTCCCTGTCCTGCCAGGCCCAGATGGAAGTACCCACTCTTGCCAATGAAAAAAGTGCTTTGGGGGCCAAACCCTTGCCAATGAAAAAAGCGCTTTGGGGGCCAAGTACCTGTGGGGGAGGCCTGGGGCAGGTGCCTTCCTCTTCCTGCACCTCAACTCCCTCTCCAAGGAAAAGCAGAGTCAGGAATTGATGGTTCCTAAGGGCTGGCTGAGCCTATAGAGACCTCCAGTCCATCAGAGATCCCTCCAGTCAGCACCATCTTGGGGCAGCAAAGTTCCTGGCAGGTCTGGGGGCAGCTCACCCACTCCCCTTCTGGTGCCCATGGAGATGGCTGGTTGCCACCCAGGCCAGAGCTGGCCCGGCCAGGGCTGCCCCCTGTGCTATGTGTAAAGGTGGGAGATGGGTGAGCTGGCTCTGATCCTGCACGTTGTCTTGAGTTCTGATGGAGAACGAGATGTCTTAAGACCAGATGCTGGTGAAAACTGAAACACTTTCTAAATTTAGCAGGTGAGAATTGCACATTCACCCAATCACGCTTATTGATCTGGTGAGCGCACCCTTGCTCTGCCCATGGGGTGTGCTGTGCCTCTCGCTGCCTCTACGTGTGTGTCTCTGGGCCTCTGCTCTCAGGGGTGACCTTGGGCTCTCACCTGGACCACCTGCTACTCCCAGAGCCAGGCAGTGCTGTCCATGGGGATGGTTTCCAGGTGCCTGGAGCAGTGGGTTAGTCTGGAGAGCAGATGTGCCTGAGGCCACCTGCAGCCAGAGAGGCTGGTATGTTTGGGGAAGCAGTGGGCACAGGGTGCCCCGCCTCAGGGCCCTCATCATCTTGCTGGAGACAGACTGGAAACAAGGGCAAAGTCCCTGTGACATCTCAAGGGAAGTTCTGTGTGGCAGTCCCAGAGGGAGTGAGCTCGGAGGATGAGGGAACCAGTGAAGGCTTCCTGCAGGAGGGGTCTCACTCCAGGCCTTAGGAGCCAGGTGCGAGAGGTGGAGGCCAGTGGGTGGGGCCTCCTGGGCACCAGGCTGAGCGGTCTGTGTTGAGTGACAGGAGAGCAAAGTCCCTGAGGGTTTGGAGCCAGAGCAGGCCGCTCAGGCCCGTGTAGGAGAAGCAGGGATAGGGTGCCTTGGAGGGAGGTCCTGAGGCCAGAGGGGGTGATGGTGAGGCCTGCATAGCAGCCAGCCAGGGACACATGGGTAAGGAAGGGCAGCCAGGGGGTTCTTAGTGGGGGCACAGGTGGGTGAGTGGGGAGCAGGCTGTCCATCCTGGCTGCTGAGGATGCCCCCAGAGGATCTGGAGGACACGTCCACACAGACAGCACATGCCGAGTGCAGTAGGAGTGTCCACACAGACCCCGCACACTGTGTGCTGCCCTGCATCCACACACAGACAGCCCATGCTTTGTGCAGCCTCCTTGTTTGGAGGCCCTGAGTCCCAGAGCTTCTGTGGTCCTCTTTGGGGATTCTTGGAGACCCTGGCTCAGGATGGAGCCTTCTTTCAAGGCTTCCAATTTGGATTTAAGTTTTGGCTTCCTGTGGGAGCAAGCCCAGTTTCCCTGTCTCATCATTACCCTTGGTTTCTGCGTGTCGGGGGGTCTCCATGTCTCTCTGTCCCTGGGCCCTGGGCTCTCAGTTATGTCCCCTGGGCATGGAGGGTGCATCCCTGTGGGGGGTGGGGCATTCCCTGACTGCTGCCTCTGTAGCTCTGGATGCATCTCTCTGACGGTTGTGGCAGCGTTGGGGGGTGGTCTTTGTCTAGAGTTTGCAGCCCAGTGGGAGAGCCTGATGCTTGGGAGAGCCTGAGCAGAGGCTGCCAGAGCTAGGTCAGCCTTGGCTAGATAAGCATCCCCAAGCACTTGCCTGGTTGCAGCTCCTAGTGCAGATGTGCAGGGGGAGCTGGGAGCAGGCATTCAGCCCTTGTCCAGTGCCCTGGGAAGGCAGAAACCCTCGGGAGATAGGCTGGCCCTGGCCGGTGCCAGCATGCTGTCTCTCGGGGGTCAGCAAGGCCCTGCCTGGGAGGGATCCTGAGGCCCACCCCACGGTCTGTGGCACATCATGGCACCTTTCCTGCAGCCTGGGGAAAGTTGGGGCTCTCCAGGCTGCGGCAGTCTATAAAGAACCTTAGAGACCAACGGGTCTTATATTCAGGGAAACTGAGGCCCAGAGAGGGGAGGCGTTGAGCTGAGGTTACATCTGCACGGGTCTGTGGGGAGCTGGGACCCGAGTCTGCATCTTGATCCTGTCATTACTAGACCAGAGCCGGCAGGCAGGATCTTAGCCTCTCTGGACACAGGTGCCTGACTGGACTTGATCTGCCCGGCCTGTCCCTGCCTCCTCTACTGCAGTAGAAAGGGGCAGTGGGGGGCTCTCAAGAAGCCTGATCTGGCTGGGAGGTCCCACGAAGGAGAGACCAGGGTCCAGAGCCTGTGTGTCACTGCTTAGGGAGCCCCCAAGGACCTGGAACAAGGAGTCTGCTGGGGCAGCTGCTAGGGAGTGTTGTCCTTTGTGGCAGGCAGGCAGTGGGCACTTCCCACTGCTGCCCCTGGTGTCCAGGCTCTCTCCTGACTGCGAGGGGAGGGGGCAGTGTCCCAGTTTCCAAGATAGCGGCAGCTAAGCGCCCCTCCTCCGACTCAGGGCCCTCAGCCCCCTGATGTGAGCTGAAGGTGGGGAGGAGGGTGCCTGGTGTCCTGCCCAGGAACCGCTCTGGGGCTGGGCCGCCACCCCGCTCTGGGACTGGGCCGCCACCCCTCCCCCACCAGCTCCAGGCACTCCTGCAGGTTTCTGCACGTGCCACCTTACGCCTTGGGTGAAGGGTGGCCCAGGTCCCTGCTTCAAGCACCAGGGTGGCGGTGGATGGGAGTGTGCTGGGAGGGCAACGCCTGGCACGCACCCTTCTCCCAGCTGCAGGCTGGCTCCACAAGTGCGCTGCCTCGGGATGGGGAAGCGGTTCTCGGCCCCGCCCCCTTCCCGGTCCCGCGGCCGGGCCTACCCGAGGCCCAGAGGGGTGCGTGGGGGCGGGGCGGGGAGGCTGCCAGCGCATCCTTGCCCGGAATGTATTATACTTTGGCCGGGTCAGCGCGGGCCCGGCCGGTTGGCCCCACTATGGGCTCGGCGCCCCGTCCTCTGCGCTCCAGCTCCACGGCCCGCGCCCGCAGCTCTGCGCCGGCCGCGAGCCCGCGCCCCCGGCCCCCTCCCCGCGCGGGGCGGGCAGGGGGTGTGGTGCGGGAGGCACGAGTGACAGCGCTCTCCGCGCGCGGCGCCTCTCCACGGGGCGCAGTGTCAGCGCGCCGAACCCGCCGCGCACACAGCCCGCCGCGGGCTTCCGAGTCGGCGGGGCGATGCCGCCCAAGCCTGAACCCCAGCCCCAGCCCGAGCCCCGGGACGGCTGCTAACAGCGCCCCAGCTCGGACTGCCGCGGCCCCCCGCCGCCTCCGCCTCTTCAGAGACAATGGATGCGGGAGCCGCCCCGCGGAAGCACAGTAGGTGCCGCGCCGCTCCTGTTGCTGCGCCCTGGGCTCCGTGAACGCGCGGGGGCGCCGCTGCCCTGGGCGGCGGGTCAGGGCCCCAGCGGGGAGGGGGCGCGAGCGGCTCCCCCTCGTGCCGGCCTCCGCTGCCGCCTGGGTCGAGCTGCTTCTGAGGTCCAAACCTCGGCCCTGATCTTGGAGGGGTCGGGCCGGGGTATGGGTGTAGGACAGTACGGGAGAGGTCCTGGGCTCTCTTGGAGGCTGCAGGTGCGGGCTGAGGGATCTGGGGGCCGCCCCCTGCAAACTTTCCTGCCCTGGTTGGGGATGGATGTCTGGGCTGAGACTGCGCCCCCAGAGCCCTGGTCCAGAGGCCACGTTCTCTAGCTGGGTGTGGACGGCGCAACAGGGGCCCTGCCTTTTGGGTGCTGGGTGGACATTGCGCAGAGAGGGTGCTGGCATGTCTCCTGGGGATGCAGGTGCCGCTTCTGGCCTCGGGCCAGCCTCTCCCAGTGCTGGCAGGCAGGGGTGCGTGCGGTGGGCACTGCTGTGGTTGGCAGGACATAGCCAGGCTCAGGGAAAGCTCTGCCCAGGTGGTCTACTGATGGAGGTGGGAGAAGCAGGCCTTCCTGGGGCCCAGGGCCTGCGAGTGGAGCTAGGGGGGCAGCGTCATTTTGGGGATGTGGACACCTCTGTGGCTGGCAGAGGGAGGAAGCCCAGGAAGCAGAAGGCCTCCCCACCCCTCTCTTCCACCCTGTCCTGCTCAGGGACCCTTGAGCTGCACAGAATGACTGCAGACCCCCTGCCCAGGCTGGCCTTTCCCCATGGCCTTCTCCACCCCTGGAAATGTACCGGCTCTGTGTCCTCTCTGTTCCTTTGTGCCTGGCCCCCAAGAGGTGACACTGGGGCACCTGGGGCCTGAAGGCTGCACTCACGGCAGCATTTGTGATCAGCCAGGGTCCTCTGAGCCCCCAGCCCAGTCAGAGAGCTGCAGCCCCAGAGGGGTTCACAGAGGTCAGAGGTCATCATTTCCTCTCCTGGGTGGTGAGAACAGGAGCCAGCTGGGCTGTCTCCCCTAGGATTCTGGGGTAAGCAGCCCCCCACTCCCATCATATTCCTTCTGCATTTAACCCCTAGCCGCATCCTCTGCGGCCCTGCGGGTAGGATCAGGGGTTCCAGAAAGTGCAGGGAAGCAGGTGGAGTGTGTGCCCTTGGACCGTGTCTGAAGGGTCCCCACGGCCCCCTTTCCCAAGGTCCAACAGCTTGGTGCCCCTGCCCTGGCCTGTGCCTAATCAGAGGCTGTGACCCTGTGCCCGTGGTGGGAGAGGGCTCACCCTTTCTCAGCCCAGGCAGTGTGTGCTGTGCCTGGGGTGCCCTGGCTGGAGGTGGGGGGTCTGCTGGCCTTGACCTCTTGTATGAGGTGTGTCCAGGGAGAGCAATGAGCCCAAGGCTGGTCTGGGGTCCCCGGGGTTAGGCCTGTTACCCAGCCACTGGCAAAGCTGATGAGGCTGCTGTCAGGGGGCTGCTGGAGGCACTGGGAGGACGACCAGCAGGCTGACAGTGACCCCTCCTGGGGTGGCCAGGCAGGGACTTCCTCAGCTGGCACTTGGGGCTGGTCTGTGGGATCCCTTAGGTGCCAGATGGGCCAGTGGGTAGGAGAGATGCCTGCAGACCCTCTAGGAGGTTCTTCGAGGCCCTCACTCCGTGCAGCTGAGAGCTCAGCTTACATAATCCCCCACCCTGCACACAGGTTGCCGTAAGCGGCAACAGCCAGGTTTGACAATACAAGTTGTAATTGGATTTTAATTTTTAATGTCTGCAGTAGATGAAGAGCTATGGGCCAATGTGTATATACTCTGCTACCTTGCACTTATTTGGACTACTTCATTAGCTGGTAACTATCCTGCCTGCCCTGCCGGCTACTCCTTGGAAAGAAGGGAGTCTGGGCCTGGGACCCATGGGTAGCCTGCCACCTGCTCCCCTCCTGTCACTGCTGGGTCGACTGTCCCCTACTCTGTCCTGCACCCATGTCCACTGTAGCCCCCAGGCCCCGCACACTGGGAGCTGCTGGGAAAGAACAGCCCTCAGGGGCTCGGGGCACATACCCACTGAACCTGCAGATTTCTTGCGGCCCAGCAGGACTTTTGACCCCAAGGGCCACTGGACAGACAGGGCCCAGGCCCTCTGCCTGCCCCTCCCAACTGCCAGACCCGTCCTGGGAGCCAAGGTTGAGGTGGGAGTCAGGACTTCACTGCCCAGTCTCCCAGTTGCTGGGGGTGGGCATGCCCCGGGGTATCCCCGAGCCTCCAGACAGACCCCTGCCCCGGGTGGCAGCAGGACCTACACGCCATCGACTCCACCCCCTGCTGCAGCTCTAGGGGTCCCGGGAGGCAGGACGGTCTTCTCCCTGCACTGCCCGCCCTCCGGATTATTCTTAGGTCTGTTGTGTAACAGGCCCGCATCCACGGAACAGGGAGGGAGGGCTCCTGGGAGATGTCTCCAGCGCAGCCGCCAGCCAGCCAGTTTGTCCCTTCGCAGCCCAGCACAAAGGGACAAAGGAGGCCGCCTGGCTACCCAACCCAGCCTGACCTGGGGAAAGGGCCCCGGCCCGAGGGCATGTGCTCCCTGGGGCTCATCTGGCCTGGGTCTATGGTAGCTTCCAGCCGCTGCAGCTGTGTGTGTGTGTATCCCTCTGGGGCAGAGTGGTCTGGTGGTCTGCTCTGCTCCCAGTCTGCCCCCCAAGGCTCTTCTTCCTGCTTCTTCCCTGCTCTGTGCTCCCAGCAGCCTCTGGGGTTGATCGCAGGGTCTCCACCCCCGCAGATCAGAGCAGACTCCACGCCTCTCTTCGCAGCTCTTGCTCCGCATCAGACAGGTTCGGCCCGGGACTCCAGGAGGCTCAGGCTGAATGGCAAACAAGCCCATCCAGGCGGCCCTGAAAATGTATGGGGAAGGCTCTGAAAGGCTCTCCTCGCCTTCATCCTATGGGGTCAGCAACCACTTCACTGCCTCCATCCCTGTGGGGCCTGCGGAGACGTGCATGGACCCTTGCTCTTGTACAGCGTTTTGCTCCCAGATCCTGGGGAAAAGGGTGAATGGCTGGCACATTGGGGGCACCCACCACGGGTCCGTCTCACCAATTAATGGGACCAAGCAGCTGGATGGGTGTGGGGAGCACAGAGACACGTGAGCCAAACAGAAAAGCTGTGATGGAGGAGGTGGGGACCACCTGTGGGTGGGTTGAGGGGTGGGCTATGACTGTAACCCCGGGCTTCATTTATGACTGAGACCTCAGTCCCAGGAGGGCAGGGAGGGTGGTGGTAGGGGCAGGCTCTGAAATGTCCCTGCCCTCTTACGCAGGGAGGGAGAGCCTGGGGGAAACTCTGACTTGAGCGAGGCACCTGCCTGGCCTCCCCTGGTCCCCAAGCTGCCTCTGTCCTCTGAGTCATTCTTTAAAGGGGCTCCCTGCCAGGGTGGGAGGCTCCTGGGCCTAAGGCCGCTGTGGTCCTTGTCCTGGTGGCTCCCAGACAGTCAGACCCTGGCAGAGGCCTCAAGAAGGTGTCTCATTTCCTGAACCCATGAGCCCAGAGGGTAGCATGAGTGCCCTGGGGCTTCTGGAACAAATGACCACAGACTAGGGGGCTTCAAATTACTGGTGCTATTCTCACACGTCCTGGAGGTGGGAAGTCTGAGGTCAAGGTGTCAACAGGAGCTCGCTCCCTCTGAAGCCTGCAGTTGCATCCTCCAGCCTCAGCCTCTGTCCTCACTCGGCCCGGTCCTCTGTGTGTCCTGTTCTCCCTCTTCTTATAAGGACACTTGTTGGATTTAGGCTCCCTTGGGTAATCCAGGGTGGCCTTGTCTCAGGATCCTTAACTTGATTACATCTGCAAAGACTTTTTCCAAATAAGATCTGGGATGTAGATACATCTTTTGGGGGCCACCATTCAGCACCCCACATTGGTCATGTTGTCTGTCTACTGCACCCACTGGTGGACACCTATGAGCCAGGGCCTGGATCTCACCTCTCTGGGCCCCCCAGGCTGAGGACGGGGCTCGTGTGGGGTTCTCTGACATATGAGCAGGGCTGCCCTGCTATGGAGCCCTGCCTGGCTGCCTCCTGGTTTCCGACACACACCCCCCGTCTCTTCTTGGCTGAGAGACGGGGATGTGAACTGACTTCAGAGGCTCCTGGGGGGAGGTGTGGAGGGGGCCCTGGAGGTCCTGGCCTCCTAGGGGTGTGGAGACCAGCTGGGTCCTGGGCAGGGGCTTCATCCTCTTAGTGAATGGCTGCTCCCAGATCCCACCGGCCACTGGTCACAACACTCCCTGTGGAGAGTCTCCCAAATGCCCCCACATCAGAGCCTGACCCTGCAGCCAGCGGTTTGGGGGCTTTAGTGCCTTAGTCAGCTCCTCTGACCAGGACCTTCTGGCCCTGGTGTGGCCCATTGCAGCCCCAGAACTGTGTGTAGCAGGCTTTAGGTGTTAGCTGAGAGGATGGAAAACACAGACTCAAGAGAGGTATGGGCTACTAAAATACGTGTTGTAAACAGGATACCAGGTGAGGGATGCGTGGAGATCAGGTCTGCAGGTGGCTCTGCTTCCTGGGAGCACCGTCTGCTCTGGGCTTGCCCTCCCAGGATGGCTGGGATGAGGGGTGGGAGGGCCCCCCCCCCCGAATGGGAAGGCCTGGGTCAGCTCCAGTTCTCCAGCCCCTCTGTGGCCTCGGGCAGGGACTCAACCTCAGTGTCTTCACCTGTGAAATGGGGAAGTAATAGCCTGCAGTGCAGTAAAGGAGAGGCTGTTTGTGTGTGTAGCTCTCTGCCCCACCGGAGCTGGGACCCCCTTGCCACCGCCCCCCACTTGGCTCTTGCCTGAAGAACCGCCACCCTCGGCCTTTGCTGCTTCCAAGTGCCTAGGGCTGAGCGATGGCTGCTGGTAGCCTGCAGGTCTTGGAACTTGGGTGAGTGTGGCCACTTCTCTGTACCCAGAGCTCAGCGGAGCCCAGCCTTCACCAGGGCCCCTAAGGGAGTATATAACAACTTCTCAGCAGTGGCTGGCATCCTGAGGCTCGTCGGAGGGGCTTGTCCCCTTCCCGTGCCGGAGCTGAGGGCCTGGCTCTCCATCTGGAGTGAAGCTGGGGTCTCCTGCCCCTCCTGCCTCCCAGGAGACCCTCCATGTCCTCCAGGCTCCCTTCCTTCCTGGGTGGCCTTTCAGCATAGGGTGTTACTCTGGGCCAGTAACCAAATGGGAGCTCCCAATCGCTTTCCCGAGCAGCGAGGACAAGGGCTTCCCAGGAGGCCTGGTGCAGCCTTCAGAAAATGGAAAGGGGTTAATCTACAACCTGATCCTGAGCCTCACTGTCTCCCAGCATTCCTGGACCTGTAGCTCCCCGGGCTGTGGGCTCCTGGGCTGGATGCTGGTTCCCCAAGCTCAGCGTCCTCACCTGTCACAAGGGATGTGGGTGATGGCAGGGTGAGTGAGTTAACCTGTAGCCAAGGTGAGGAGCCTGCCAGAAGGTGGCGATCACTCCACTCGAGCTGGGGCTTCCTTGCTCTCCCCAGGGGACATGGGTTTCTGTCACTTGGCCCCTGGAAGCAGGACCCAGGGTGCCAGGCAGCGGTTGGCAGATAGGGCTTGGTGGTCCAGGATGGAAGCCTCTGTTGGCCTCCACATCACCAAGGGGCCACAGGCTCCCGACCCCCCAGGTCCCACCATATCTGGATGGAGACAGAGTGGTGGGCCTACCTCAGCTCCTCTGGGGGTCTGGAGGCCAGAGCTGTGTGCGCTCAGAGGGGCCCCCCCCCCCCCCCAGTTATTTGAGGGTGTGTCTATGGGTTGCAGCCTTCTGCAACAGGCCAGAAACTGTCACCAAGAATATGGCTTATGAAGATGGCTTTGGGGGCAGTGCCGGTCATATACTCCTGCTCCCGGAAGCCCCCTGCCCCCTGCCTGGTAGCTTCTCTTCAGCTCCAGGAGCTGGCTCTGTGGGCCAAAGCTCACCCCCGGAGCCGTAACCCTCACCGTTCCTCAGGAGAAGGGCCATGGGCAGCCCTGTAGGTTGGCGGTGTGGGACCCTTACCCAGTGCAGGGGCCGCCTGAAGAGGTCCCCTGCACTCGGAGCAGAGAGCTCCCCTGTAACTGTGGATCGAGCCATCAGTGGATGGCCTCTGCCTCCTGTGTCCATGGGCTCTGGGCCCCCAGCCTGGCCCCCGCCCCCCGCTGGGGCTGCCGGGAGGGAATGATTCAGGCTGAGCTGGGGGAGGCGCTGGCACCCGGCACTCCCTGTGCCAGTGTCTGTTCATGCAGAAAACATGTTCTGAGCCTGGGATCTTGTCACCCTCCAGAAATGCCAAACCTGGGCAGTGGGGGCTGTGTTCCCCGCAGCATGGAGGGCAGGCTGAGCGGGGCCCCCCTGGTAGGGGGCACCCTCGGGGACCCCGTGGGGCACTGTGTCAGTCACTGTCTCACCCCCAGGCACCGTGTCCACCGGGTTTGCAAAAGGAGAGGTGAGCCCAGGGGACAGCTGGGCCTGGGTACTGGATGGAGCCTTCAGGGAGCAAACGGGAGCTTCCCAGAGCAGTGCTGGGCTGGGGTCCCCAGGACCCACCCTGCATGCAGGAGAGCAGCCTGGTGGGAGGATTTAATCTCCGTTTAGAGACAGTGCTGACCTGGAGTGATCCCTGGGGAGAGGGCTGCCCCCACCTCATGTCGCCTCCCCACCTTGCCCTCCGCTCCTGCCTGGAGAGGCACCTAAATAATTCCTGTGTGGGGAGGCTTGGCCAGGGCTGTCCAGTCAGGTCCAGGGGCCTTGTCCCTCCGTCTAGGTCTTGGGAAACCCCCTTATGTGTATTTTTTCCAGGCCTAGAGACCTTGGTCCTGTTATTGCCCCATTTAAAAATTGAGGACAGGGAGGCTGGGTGGGATGACCTGCCAGAGTTCCAGGGCAGCAGGTGGAGGCGTAGGTGAGACCCCGGCGGCTGGTTAACTAGGACAGTCTGTGGACACAGTAGGCACTCATTGGGTGCTGGTTCCTTTTCCTTTCGTGGAAGGGGTCACGGGGCCCAGTGATGCTGACTGTGGTGTGGGGGTTGGGACCACTGCTCCTGGCACAAACAGGACCCTCTACCTTCGGTGCTGCCCTCTGGCTTTCCCCTCACCAGGAAAACTGTGCCCCAGGATCCAGTCCTACTGCCCTGCTGGGGTTCTCATTCCTGTGCAACCTGCCCCCTGGGGTGCTGGCATCCCATTCCTGCCAACCCCAGCAGTGGGCCCTGCCTAGGCGTGCATGCCCCTCTCCCCCAGCTGGGGTGAGCTGCTGCAGCTGCTAGCGTCCCCAGGACTGTGGCCCACACCGAGCCAGGGGTCGCTGGGAAAGCCCTTTCTGCATTCCTCAGGTGGGGAGGGGTAGCGAAAGGAGCCCCCAGCCCCAAGTGAGCCCAAGGCTTGGAGTCCTCCGCAGCCAGCACCACCTGAGCCTTGCTGGGGGTAGGGGAGGCAGTGAGCATGGGATCCAGGCTGCTGGGGTCTGCTCCCCCAGGAGTGCAGGAGGGGATGGTTGGGAGCCCACCCCAGGTCCGGGCACCTCAGTAGCACGCGGCTCCTGCAGGCTGTCTGCTGCAGAGCAGACCCCGTGACCATGGAGCGTTTCTGAGCAACCGCTTTCCAGGCCAGGCCGTGGCCCACTTCTCAGCTGCAGCCGGATTGGTGCAGCGGAATTCCAGAGCAGCAGGTGGCCATCCTCTTGGCCCTGGGCAGCAGCAGGGGCTGGGCTCCAGCGAACCTCTGCTTACCTAGATGGGCGTGGGGGTGGAGGGTGGGAAGGGGCTCTGCTTCCCCAGAGCAAAGCCAGTCTGTGCCGCTTTGGGCGAAGCTGTGTCCCGAGGGACTGAGCAAATGGACATCACCGTGGTGTCCCTATTGCCGTCACCCTTCCAGCCTGCATGGGGTGTGGCCTGCGTGGCTGCCCACCCCCCAGGATGGCTCAATGAGGGGTCATTCCATGGAGGCACCAAGTGTCCAAGTCCCAGCCCTCATTCTGCTGGGGCTGGATCGGCAATGCTTTGGGTGGGCCTGGCCCCTTTATTGGGAGCAGGTGGCTTGATGGCTGACCTAACCTTCCTGGGAATCTTATGGTTACAATCCTGGGATGTGGGGACCATGAGGGCCCTTGGAGCGCCCCTCACAGATGAGGCCCCAAGTGTGGGGAGGGAAGGATTTGGGCACCAGTGAGCTAGGAGGGATTGGGGGCAGGAGAAGAAGGGGATGACAGAGGATGAGATGGCTGGATGGTATCACCGTCTCGATGGACATGAGTCTGAGTGAACTCCGGGAGTTGCTGATGGACAGGGAGGCCTGGCATGCTGCGACTCATGGGGTTGCAAAGAGTCGGACACGACTGAGTGACTGAACTGAACTGTGCTTCTCCTGACATTCAACCGGGCGGTGGGGGGGATCTGGGTTGGCCTCTGCAGTGTCTGGGCCCTGCTGGCCTCTCAGTAGCTGAAGAGCCACTAGACTGGGTTTCTCAGGTGCAGCCCTGGAGCTGGGGGTGCAGGGAGCCAGCCAGGCCCAGGACCTTCCAGTGTGGAAGTCAAGGCCAGTGGGCATCTGGGACTGGGCACCAGAGGCCGAGTCAGTGTCTCCTCCACCTGCCTCAGGCAGACATGCACCCGGTCTAGGAGAGGCCCACTGTCCCCCAGCAGTGTTGAGGACAGCCCCCTGAAAGGCCTACCTGTACCTTCCTCGGCCGTGGTGGGCATCGGCTGCCCCTTGGGATGGTGGGGGTGGTGGCAAAGGAGAGCAGGCAGGGGCCGAGGGCCCAAGATGGGGCTGGACTGGGTTGGAGCAGGTGGAGGTCCAGGCAGTCACGCCTTCCAGCAGAGGTGAGCTCACCCAGGGTGCTGCCCCCGTCACTGGCCTCCCAGCTGGGGTAGATAGCATCATCCCACGAGGTCTCAGGGGCAGAGCTGGGAAAGGCTGGGGGTCAGAGCTTCAGTCAGGAGACGTTTGGGTGCTCTGTCCACCCCTCTGCCTGTGCTGCTGCCTGGGGGCTCCTGTCAGCCCCTGGGGGGAGGATAGTGTCCCCTCCTGCCTGTGCCCCCATTTTCACCCCTTACCTGCCATGGGCGGGGCAGGCATCCTCGAAGCAGGTTTGTGTGTGTTTGCATGTGTGTGTTTAGAGTATTTTTAAAGCGACTCTGCAGCTGTGCTCAGCTCGGCTACATTCTCCGGTGGGTGCTTGGCACGTGGCGCATTGTGGGGTTATTTTGGGCTTGGCATTATTGGGAGTTATATTCTGTGTCTGTAAGGAAACAGCATCAACACAGGCTGAGTTGGGGGGTACTTGATGCATCTTAGGAAGCGCAGCCCAGAGTGAGATGGGGCCCTAAGGGGCTATAATAGGGGCAGGGCAGGCATCTCCCTGGGGCTGCCCACTACCTCTGGCCCATGGGTTCTGATGGCCCTGCCCGGCGAGTCCTTCCCTGGTCCCCCTCGCAGGGGCTGCTCTGCAGAGACCTGCTGGCTTGAGCTGGACAGCCGAGGAGCCGGACAGGACAGGCTCTGGCTGGTGCCCGGTTCTGGGGGACTTTTCTCAGAGCAGGCAGATATATGGATAGGGAACGACAGAGGACCAGGGAGGGTCAGTATGGCCAGAGGGGGACATTAGGCACAGGGAGGCCACCAGCCCACACCCCTCCGGTCTGTAGCCACAGTCAGGGTCAGCCAGCCGCCTGACCAGATGACACATCAGACCACAGCGCCAGACCCCTATTAGCCTCTGACCTCCTCCACCTGCTGCCTAGGACAGAGCAGGAGTGGGGTGAGGGCTGCTGGGCTGCCCCTCCTAGAAAGACACTCAAAGAGCCACAGCTGGTTTCTAGGACACAACCCCCCTGGTCATGCATCAAGGCCCACCCAGCCCCACCAGCCCAGCAAGCCCATCACACACCCCAACTCTGGGGCGCCTGTTCCCGCCCCACCATGGCCCCGTGCTGCATCTGTGGCCGCCGCCCGCAGGAGCTGGGGGTGTCCCGTTGCGGGGGGACACGTGGCTGCATGCTCAGTCCTGACCTCGTGTTCTCTATCATGTGCTCTCCTGTCTCCTCAAAGAGACCTAAATTGCCCCCTTGCACTCAGCCGAGCCTGAAAAAGCCCTGGGAGGTGACTCAGCCGTCACCACTGGGCCCCGCTCCTGGTGACACACGAGGTCACTGGGGCTGCTTGGCTCATCTGAAACCTGCAGGCTTGTCAGGTGGGGGCCCAGGCAGCGCCCTAGCAGTTGGCCTCCCGTGGAGCCTAGACTGCATTTGTGAGTGCCCCTTGGCCCTGCAGGGCGGGAGGGAAGGTGGAAGGTCAGGGCACTGGTCCGTGCGGAGGATCGGGCTGGAAGCCACCACCGCCTCCGGTGCCTTCCCCTCATCTGCGCTGGTCCAGAGTCTGGGTGGCAGGAGGGCCCTGGCTCATAGCCCACCTAGTCCTCAGAGGACAACCCCTCCCATCCTTTCTCGGGCTCGGGAAGTGCTGTGCTCGGTGGGCGGAGAATGGGTCCCAGGGCCATATCAGCTCCCAGGTGGGAAAAGGCCGTGGGGTTTGCCCTGTGACTGGGGCACCACAGGGCAGTTAGCACCATCCATAGGCCTTTGCTTCAGGTCCTTTGTCCAGCCTGGGTCCCTGGCTGCCGTCCCCTTTCCTAAGGAGCCATCTCCAGGCTATTGCATCGGTCCTGCCCGGATGGTCATCACAGCAGTCAGTCCTTACCCAGGTGGTCTGGGGATAGGACACTCACAGACCTCTCAGGCCAGGCCAGGTGGGGCCACCCTCGGAAGCCATCCTGGACCGACAGACTGATGGCTCCATCCTAGGCAAACAGGAGTGTGGTCTGGCCCTGAGGGGCCATTCTGGGTCAGCCAGCCTGTAGTCAGTCGGCTGGTTGCCCACTCAGCGGTCGGGGGTAGGTGCAGCCGTGGGGTGGAGGCTGTGAGGGACTTGGGGTTTGGGGGGCCTTGTGCCTCGGCAGCTCCGAGAGCTGTGATATGGGGTTCCTGACCCCTCTGCCCTTGTTTCCAACTGCCAACAGTGGATCACTCAGAAGTATGAGGCTCAGCTGCTCCCTGGGGAACCATAGTCTGCTGAAGTGGGGAATGCCCCTTTCTTGAGTCTACTGGGTGACTTCCCACCCCTGAGGGGCATCAAGAGATTGCAGGTGGTCAGTGAGGACTCCCTGGAGGAGGCAGCTTTCCTTAGAGCAACTAACCAGAGGCTGACCAGCGTTCCTTCTGTGTCAAGGTGGCACCTGCAGGGGTGGGTGGG
>SJYA01002443.1:2057785-2122685 GCA_006410615.1 Neotragus moschatus | reverse complement strand
GGGGGGGGGGGGGGGGGCTGGGGCCGTTCCCATCCCCACTGCGAGGTGCTGGGGGCTGCTCCCCACCTCTGCTTGAACACCCTCAGTGACTCACCCGCCGGATAGGCCAACCCTCTTGCTTTTCTTTTTTTGTGCCCTAAGAGAAAATAAACATTTGCATGTGTAGCACTTGATGGCTGCGGGGGCCCACACAATGCAGGGGTCCTGGGGTGCACAGGGCAGGGGGGCAGCAGGAGGCCAAGGTCATGGCACCTGCGTTCCCAGTGCTGTGTCTGTCCAGGGCTTGATGCCCTGGGCTGTGGGTGGAAATGCGTGTGGAGGGAACCTGGGTGGCAGTCGTCATGCGGCGGGGGAGTGACCTGTCACCACTCCAGGTTGTCGTCCCCAGGAGCCTGAAAGCGAAGGAGAGGCGACTGCCCAGGGTCGAGGCTCAGGGAGGCTGAGCAGGAAGCTAACGGACACAGGGGCCCGGACTGCCTGATCTGTGGGCAGTGTCCTCTGCACAGAGTGGTGAGAAGGGCCCCTCCACATCCTACCAGGCCCTGAATCCTTGGCTGCCTGGTGGGACCCCTGGTCCATTTGGATCTTGGTGTCTCTGTATGAACGTGGGGGAAAGTATGATTTCCAGGTGCCCTGGTCCTGATGTGTGTTCATACCTCCCCCAGCTGGGTGTTCACACCTTTACCAGCTGTGTGTTCACACCTCCCACCGCTGTATGTTCACACTTTACTTGGCCTGTGTGTTCATACCTCCTCCAGCTGTGTGGCCCCACCTCTGCCCAGCTGTATGTTCATACCTCCCCTGACCTGTGTGTTCACACCTCCCCTCAGCTGTGTGTCCACACCTCCCCCAGCTATGTGTCCACACCTCCCCCCAGCTGGGTGTTCACACCTTTACCAGCTGTGTATTCACACCTCTTGCAGCTGTATGTTCACACTTTACCTGGCCTGTGTGTTCACACTTGCTGTGCTCACACTTGCTCCCAGACACCCTGCACTCCTCTTGCTGAGGGCATTGCCCACCTCTCTGAAGGAGGAGGGGAATGATTATGGCCTCACTAACTCCAGTGTGGGGCAGGGGTGTGGAGGGACAGTGGGTCTGTTTGGCACTGGCTGAGGCCTCCGCAGACTTGTGCTCTCAAAAACTGGTGCCCCCCCCCATAGACCCATCTTTATGGGACATTCCCGATTTCATTCCCCGTGTCTGCCTCCTGTGTCCCTGGAGTCTTGCTGGGTTTGAACACTTGTGTGGATGCAAGCATCATCCCATTGGTGGAAAGCTGATTGTTGGCAGTGTCATGGTGCTAGTGGCTACCTCGTTGCTCTGGGGCCCCCTCTCCCAGTGACTGGGGTGGCCCTTGGCCACTGGTCAAGATTTGGTGACACCCAGGGTGTCCTTGCCCACATGCTGACCATGGCTTCGTAGGACCTGGCTTCTCTTTGTAAAGGGTCAGTCCTGAAGGCCCCTTGAGGTCTGTGTCCAGACCGAGTTCAGCATGTGTCGTGGGAAAACTGGGAATCTGGCCTGTGTCTCAAGCTTGCAGGGTGCTCTCCACATGCCTGGAGCCCCTGGGGCTAAACCGTGAGCCCTTCCCTCCTGGCCCTATCTCAGTGGCTTCATCATCCCCCTACAGGTCATCAGGACAGACTCCACCCTCATCGTAACTCCTTTCTAATTTGCTTACTCAGCTTTGTGGTTGGAGACTCATGTGCTAGCGCCCAGGATTTCTAAATGGCTTCCATTCTACCAGTGAACACCCAGCAAGTGGCGGTCTGGATATAGCAATGGAGTAAATTTAGAAATAATTTGTACATGAAATTGCACCTCCGGGAAGACTGGGGCAGGCAGCATTTAAAGGACGGTTTCAGGCCAGCGCCAGTGACAGGACTGTCTGTTCGTCCTTGGCAGGAGCAGGGCGGGAGCTGATGGCCAAGGAGGGGTCCAGTAACCCCTCCCACTCACCCCCCTCTGGCTCCTCTGTGCCCTGAGCTGAGTCCTGGGCCCAGAACTCAATCTCACTGTGGTGAATGTGGTCCAGCTGAAATCTCTGCTTCTGTTCTGGCCTCCTTGTGCCCTTAGTCCCCTCTCTGCCTGTCTGGGCCTAGCCTGAAGAGTGGTTTCCCACCCCTGTCAGAGGCGCCCCCCACACAGTGCAGTGACCTGTCCTCTCCCAGGGTTTGCAAAAGCTGATGGCTCCAGGGGTCCCCTACTCTGCATACCCAACCCAGGGCTCCTGCAAAGGATCTGGGACTGCTGGCCACTCCTTCACCTTCCCCGAACCACAAACTCCCTGAGGGTGTGGGCTGCTTCCACTTCACTCATCACTCCCTCCCCAGCCCCAAATGCAATGCCTGGCACACAGCAGGTGCTTAATAAACATTGGCTGTTGGCTGGGGTAGGGGTCGGTGTGTGGCAGTGGAACAGGTTGGGGGACGGGCGAGGAAGGACAACCCAGGGACAGGGGTGGCCGAATGTGGCCGGAGCTTGGGAATGTGTGCCACCTGTGCCCCTCTGGCCCAGGAGGATGTCCAAGGCTTGCGGGCCTGGTGGCCAAAGGTTGGGCTTGGCATGCATGTGCTTCTAATTTCAAAGATGTATGTAGTTTTAGTCGATGCAAGTGGCCAAGTGGCTTTCCGTCCCCGTGCCCAGGGGCACACTGGTGCCAAGATGGCACACAGCCTGGCGAGGCTGAAGGGGATGCCCAGGTCCTGGGGACTGGCCCAGCCTGCTACGAGGTCAATGGTAGGCCGCTTCTGGGGTGTTGGGGGTTGCCTTGGGTGGGCTGGGCTGGCGGCTCTGCAGCCACATTTAGCCTGGAAACTAGCCCACTGTCTTGGTGCCTGGTAGCCATGGCTCTGCCTGGCTCTGCATGAGGGCGCAGAATCTAGGTCAGGTTGGTGCAGGGCGGCAGCGTTGGGCCGTGAGGGCAGAGCTGTTCCCGCGGGCTGTGTCTGGGGGGCCGCAGCAGCCTAGGGCTGGGCCTTGGCCCAGTGACCTTGCCAGGCCCCTCTGATGATCTGGGCACAAGGCTGTCCAGGGGAAGGGTCGGGGGAGGTGAGTGGATGTGTGTCGTAGCTGCAGTGCCCCTGCCTGAGTGGGGACCGGGTCCCTGGGCAGCTGGGGGCCTGCACGTGAGGGTGTGGCCTTGGCCATTCAGGCAGAACCTTCTGGGAACTCCTTCCTCCCCACTGTCTGTGTCCTCCTCTCTCTGCCAGCCTATTTTTCCTGCCTCCTCCCACGGGTTGACCTGAAGTCCTAGGGATCTGGCCACATTGGGGCCTTGGCCCTCATCCTGCCTGATGACCCTAGAGGAGGCTGTGGCGACATGAACCTCCCTGGTCAGTGGGACTCCACTGCCCCGGCTGCCCCCTCAATCCACCGGCCTCAAACCCAGCTCCTCCTTGCTGTGTGTGACTCTGTTGTCCCTCTCCTGCCTGGGGATTGAGCGACGATGTTTTTCTCGAAGGGTCGCCTGGCTCTGCCGGGCTTGGGGCCCCAAAAGGCAGGTTCCTGCCCTTGTAGGGGGCTGGTGTGGGGGTGTGGGGGTGGTGGGGATGCCAGGCCCAGAGCAGTACCCTTCCCACCCAGGACGTCTACGTCGGGGTCTCCTGGGCTGTTCACCCTGTACCCCACGATTCTGCCCAGTTCTTGGTTCCTTGGATCCCACTTTCTCAATCATCTTCCCAGATGCTCTCGGGCTGGCTGCACACCTCACTGCCACCTCACACCCTGCCCCCATCTCCTCCCATGGCCTGTGGTCACTCTGGGCAGCTGTGGTCACTCCAGGCAGCTTGGGCAGGCTGGTTGCCCTTAGTCCTCTCCAGCCAGGCCAAGTGCTCCTTTGTGACCGCAACCTCAGGCCCAAGCCCTGGGCTCAGCTCATCACAGGGGTGATCCCACGAGGGGATCAGGGCCTGAGGGAGCAGGAAATCTTCATGGGGGGACATCTTGGAACCCAGACAGAGGGTCTGACCCCTGCCTGGCCTCCTTGTGCCACTTGCCTCTGCCTCCCCAGCTACTTCCCAAGGCAGGATCTTGCTCAGCCTGTACTGGTGTGTTGAGTGCATATCTAAGATGGTGGGGTGCATCACGTCACCCATGAAGGCCTCCCGGGCTTCTCAGTCCCTTTACAGAAGCCGTAACGTTTACAGAACTCTCAAACCAACCAAGAAAGTGATGCTAAATTGGCTTCATTGTTGAATAATTAATAGAACTTCCCTGGTGCCGCTGCTGGGCTGTGTGTCGCTCCCAGTGGCGGGGCTGTCAGTACCGCCTTGTTACCCAAGGGGCTGCCTTTCCATCTTTAAACAAGCGCTCAACTCCTCGCGGAGGTGTTTAAGACATGCGTGTGCGCGCTGGGCCGCGGGGCCCACACTGGAGGCGGCAGCAGGGACCAGTGTGGCTGTTGGGGTGACCCATCTGGAACAGGTGCTGCCTGGGGTCAGGGCCTGGGTCCTGGTCTCTGCTCTGCCTCTGCCTGGCCGTGAACCCTGGGCGAGACCCCTCTGCTTGGTTTTCCTTGTGGAAAAGAAGAGAGGTTGAACCTGGTGCCTTGAGGGCCCTGCTGACTGGAACATTCCGAAGCAGCCTTGGAGAAGCAGAATCAGGGACCCACCAGGGCATCTCTGCTGTGTGCCGGGTCCCTGGTGCTCATGGGCCCTCAGCAGAGCCTCACAGGCAACCAGGCTATGGCCACATGCTGGTGTCCTGCAGAGGGTCCTGGGGCATATCTCCCTGGAGGTTCATGTAGGAGTTGGAAGCTGAAACCTTGAAATGCCCTGTGAAGGTTTCTGAGGGTTTCTTACTCCACCAGTGGGAAGGCGATTCTTCAAGGATGTCTGCTCCTGAGGGCCATCCAGCTCCATGGCTGCTGTGGCCCAGGCTGCCCAGCTGTCCTGTGGCCTAGGCACTGCTCAGGGCTGGGCTCCTCCCATAGTGGCCACCAAGAGGGGTGTTGCACTTGGATCTGTGGCACAAGATGGCCTGGTTGCAGCTGCGACCCTGCCTGATGCCCACTGTTCCTCCCTGCCCTCCAGACCTTCATACGTGGCCTCAGCTGGGGCTCCAGGCTGGCCACCCCCTCAGAACTGCTGGAACTTCCTCAGTTACTGATGGGGAAGCTGAGGCCGAAGAGTCAGGTACAGGCTGCCACAGGCTGTGCATGCGGGTGCCCACTATCCTCAGGGCACACACGTGTGCATTCACATAGGCCCTTGGGGGTCTCCCGAGCCCAAAGAGACCCTGTCCTGGTCATGGCCCAGGTCTCCAGCCTTGCTCAGGGACAGGGCTGCCTGATGCATTTTTGGGGATCAGAGGCATAGGCCCTCTTCTGGCAGGACCACAGGACAGAGGCTGTGCCGTCCCTTTTAAGTAAACCATGAAACTTTTTAGTGGGAGGTGGGTTTCAGGCTGTGCAAGGGCACTGGTGGGCTGTGGGAGCTGGGGACCAGGTTCTGCCCTCTGAGGCTCTGCGTGGCCCCGCCCCTCTCTGAGTCTCTGTCCAGTCTTTAGAGCCCCCCACCCCCAGCAGAGACAGAGCTAGGTGGAGACACTGTAGTGTCAGGGGTGATGGCAGTATACACACATGATACGGAGCATGGCGTTAGCAGGAGGTGACCCCTAGTGTGTGTCGCAGGGGGATCAGGGCCAGCTCAGGTCTGGTCATGGAGCCTGAGGCAGGAAGGATGGGCTTGGCAGGGTCCTGAGGTGGCCCTGGCTATCAGGAGCTGATAGTGAGTGCCTGCCCCCGTCCAGAGCCTGGTCCTAGGGGCACATGTGCAGTGTTTCCAGTTTGGGCAGGGAAACCAAGGTGACACATGAGGTCTGCCCAACTTGCAGGCCTGCCTGGAAACCAAGGGCTCTGGGTTCAAGGCGCAAGCTGGCGCCCATGTCTTAGGGCACAGTCTCCTGGCTCCTCCCAGCAGTGCCTGGGAACCAAAGTTTGGACCGAGCTAGAGCTCATGGCCAGATCCAGCCTCAGACTCGCCCCTGCCGGACACAGCGTTTTAGAGAGTGGGGTAGAGAGGTCACAGTGCTGGGCTTGGTCCTCCTCAACTGTTTTGACCTGTGGGGCCAAATGCACTTCCCAGCACTTGTCCAGGTCTGGGCTCTGTCCCCAGGGTTTAGGAAGCCCCTTCTTCCTTGTAACCCCAGTCCTGAGCAAGGCCCTTGGTCCCCCAGTCAACCCAAAGCAGGTTGAGGCAGCCAGGCCTGATCCCAAAGCAGGAGTGTCACACATTGGAGGGGGGCAGGGGAGAGGGCAATGCGGCCAGCCTGGAGGACAGAATTGAGACTCACGGGCACAAGGCACCCACCCCAGAGAGGGGGCTCAAGCAGGGGCCCTGTGCCCACTCCCCATCACCTGATTGTCCTCCTGTTTGCTTCTTCAAACAAGAAGGAAATCAAACTCCTGAACTGGGGACTGGTGGCCCTTCCTCCATGTGCAGCCCCACCCACACTAGCCAGGCCACATCACATGCTCCCAGAGGCAGAATTTTGCTTAAATGCCCAGAAAGGAGATTTAGGAGATCAGAATCTTAAGCAAATTAACATGTGCAGCAGGCAGCTTTTAATCACCGCCTTTAATCGCAGGCCCCAGTAACGGAAATCATCTCGCTGGGCTGAGCTCAGTGGGCGGGGCTGGCGACACCGATGGATTATTCATTAGAACCTGAACTTGAGTTTCATCTGGCTGCTCCACAGGGGAGGGCTAAGGGGCCTTTGGTCCACTCCAGGGAGACGTGCTGGGCTTTCCGAGCCCCTCCCCCAGGGCCCTGTGGTTCGCCAACACCCCTGCCCACCCTGTCCCCCACCCGGCGCGTTCTCCATCTCAAGTCTGCCTTTGGTTTAGCCTGTCATCTCCTCTCCCTGTTCCCCCCTTCCTGCCCTGGTTTTTCCCCTTCTGAGAGTTTGGGGCTGCTGGCCCATCCCCAGTGGGGACCGGACTTACTAAGCCCAGGTGTGGCTGCTGGACTGTCCCTCCTCGCTTTGCTCCCTGCCCTCTCAGGGGGCTAGGCGGGTGACCCTGGGCCCTCCCTGGGTAGGGTCCAGGGGGTGGTGGTGACAGCCCATGTGGCGTCATCCCCCATCCGTACTTGGGGGCCTCGCCTGGCAGGAAGCCATCAGCCCCTGGGGAGGCAGTGGCTCAGAGAGCCCTGAGGAGCCCCCAGTCCTCTGCTCAGGCCCTATGCCTGCCTGGCCCCAGGCTGGGCTCCCTCATCCCTGTAAACCTCCCCAGAATACCCCTAGGCTGTGGGTTAGCCTTGCCAGATGAGGCTTCGGGCAGAAGCAGCAGTTTTCAAAGCAGCACCCGAGGGAGAGAAACCACTTGTGTTGATCTGGGATCCCTGCGATGGTGCTACAGCAGGTCGAAGTGGAGCGCTGNAGCCCCTGGGGAGGCAGTGGCTCAGAGAGCCCTGAGGAGCCCCCAGTCCTCTGCTCAGGCCCTATGCCTGCCTGGCCCCAGGCTGGGCTCCCTCATCCCTGTAAACCTCCCCAGAATACCCCTAGGCTGTGGGTTAGCCTTGCCAGATGAGGCTTCGGGCAGAAGCAGCAGTTTTCAAAGCAGCACCCGAGGGAGAGAAACCACTTGTGTTGATCTGGGATCCCTGCGATGGTGCTACAGCAGGTCGAAGTGGAGCGCTGGCGGAGAGGCAGGCTTTGCTGGGGGCCGGGGCTGAGGTGGGGGCTCTGCTCCACACTTGTCCTTCTACTGTGCCCCTGCTTGGCTCCTGGCAGGGCCTCTGCCCCAGGCAGCATGCTGGGGGCTATACTCTCGTACCCCACAGCCCCACCACCTCCCAGACCGCACAGACTTCGGTAGGCAGGGGAGGGAACAGGAGGGATTTGGATGCTAAGAGACTGGGCTGTCACCAGGGCCTCCTGGACCCCCACTGTTGTCATCCTGCACAACCCCCACCAGGACAACCAGTGAAATGTCACCCCTGAAGTGCTGAACCTTCATGGGGGCCCCTTGTGGGATGAGCTGACTTGTCCTGGATCTGGCCCACCTGCCTGGGAGGGGGCTGTGCAGCGATGTGGGGGATGCCAGCTGGGACCACATTTGGCTCCTGGGGGAGTTGCATGCAGCTGCCCCTTCTGGTAGGAGGGCTGGCTCGGAGGATGGGAGTGAGGTCAGGGACAGCCAGGGGTGGTGCCCAGAGCCTCTGCTGGAGCAGTGCCTCCCTCACACCAACCCCCACCCCCACCCCTGCCCGGGGTGCTCTGTCCCACCCTCTGTGGTTCCCAGCCTGGCCGTGGCAGTGGCAGTGAAGGGTTAAGGTGGGCGGGGCTCCCGCGGGAGGGGCGGTCCCGGCAGGAGCGGCAGCTCTGGCAGCACTCAGCTCGTTGATCGGGCATGGGCGCGCGAGGGGCGCCCGGTTCTAACGGACTCACGGGGCCAGCACGCTGCCTGGGGACCCCTCAAGCTGTTCCGGTAGCGGTGGGGGTGGCGCCTGCGGGCCATGGAAGCACCTGGGGACCCCGGCGGGCTCAGCCTGGACCAAGGTAAGGGATCAGGAAGGGCTGGAGGAAGGCTGCCGTCAGCTCCTCGGGGAGCCTAGGACCGGGTGCTGAGATGCCCATTGGTGACCCTCTGACCCCACGTGGGCAATGTTTGACTCTCATCCACCCCCTATTCTGATCGAAGATCTCTGGGGTGACCCCATTCACATCAACACCCGCACATCCCTCCCTCTGCTTGCCCCTTGACCCACATCGTCCCTACTTGTGCTGGCATCCCACTCCCATGGGCTGTGGGAAGAGGTGCCTGGCAGAGCCAACACAGTCCCCGGCCACCAGCCTGCCACTAGTGGGCAGAAGCCTTGGTGTCGGGGGGCAAATCTGGGGTGTCCTGACCTGAAGGACCCTGGGGCTGAGCCTGTTCACCCCTGCCCCCATCCAGGGTGGTGAGGGCAGCCTTAAGCCTCTGTCAGCACCATGGACAGGGCAATGGTGGCCTCTGCCTGGGGGACCTGCCCATGGTTGCTGAACTCTGGCACCTATATGGGCAATTTCCTGCTCAAATCTGTCATGCTGTGTTGACCTGGGGGCCTGGGCACTGCCCCGGGCAGACAGCACAGGTCAGCAGGGGTGGCAGGAGTCCTCTGAGGCTACCCGGAGCTGCCTGGCACAAGGAGCTTGAGTGTAGAGGGGCCAAGTGCTGGGTGTCAGGGTCTATCCTACAGGGATGGGTTGGAAAGAACTTCTCCAAAGAGGGTCTCGGTGTGTCCCTAGTGCAGCACTTGGTCTGGACCAGGGGTGGGAGAGGCAGGGAGGGAAGGGGGCCAGCCCCACGGCTGCAGCAGGAGTGACTCTGGCCAGACAACACAAGAAGTGGGATTCTAAGTTAAGGGGTGGGATTCCAAGGACAGCAGGAGCAGCCTTCTGGTGACTTGTCTGGATCCGGTGGTTCTAGACCCAATTTGTTCTGCCCTTTGATTGGCATGGGCATGAGGGAAGGCTGGCATGGGGGGGAGCCTTGGAGAGCCTGTGTAGAAGGCAGGGGCTTTATTGCCAGCAGACTGAGCATGGGTCCCTGGGGGTGCCTCTGATGAGCTGTATGATCTCAAGCAAGGCACTGGCCCCTCTGAGCCTCTCGTGGAAGAGAAGGGCAGCATGGGATTGCCCTCATAGGGTGGCCTTGAGGAGAGTGTGCCTGGCCTGTGTGGCTACTCCAGGATTGCCTGTCCCCTCTCCTGCCCCTCCCCGCCCAGCTGAGTTACCTTGTATGAATGGAGGACAGTGTGGCTGGTGGTACAGATGGAATGGTAGTACAGTTCCCGGCCTGGCTGCATGCTCATGCCACCCTGGGAGCACCCACTCCCTGACCGCAGCCCCCAGCGCAGGGCAGGGCTTCCATGGCTGGGTGGTCCCTGGGAAGGTCCTGACCCAGCATGTTCCTGCCAGTCTGACCTACGGGGAGCTCTGGCCTGGCCCAGCCTCCATCAGAGCCTCTGGGTGCAGGGTGCCCACCTACAGGCTGTGTGGACATGGCTGCTGCCATGTGGCCCCAAGACCTCAAGGTTGAGGCAGCCCCAACATGGCCAGGGTCTGCCACCAGCGAGGGAAGAGGCTGGTCCTGGGAGAGGAGTGGGCTGTCAGCAGCAGGACCCACTGAGAGCCCACCTTCTGTGCCCCATCCTCTGGGCAGAGGGCTCAGCCAGCTCAGTAGGGGGCACGCAGCATGGCACTTCTCTGCCCTTCTCTCCCTCCCAGGGAGAGAACAGCCTCAAACATGCAGCCGAGGATGGAGCAGATGGCTGGAGTCTTGGGTCCAGCTTCCATCTGCACAGCTAATGAGTGGATGGCGGTGGTTTGGGGCTCCTGGAAAGTCAGTGGCTTGGCCCCCTCTGGAAAGTGCTCCTCTCCTGGGGTGGGGGCGGGCGGTTGAGGGAAGTGCTCCTCTCCTGTGCTGAGCCCAGGCTGGGTCCATGCTCATTGAGGGCTGTGGTGGGAGGGGCGTTGAGGAGGGGGATGAGTAATCGGAAACGTCTGTTTCTACCCGGGACTTCACTTTCTGCTCCACTACGTGGGCTCCCACCGGCTGGACGGCCTTCCTGTGTAGGGCAGGCCAGTGGGCGTGGGCCTCCAGGTGGGACAGTGGGCTCCCTCCCCAGGACAGGCTGCTTCCCCACTCCTGGAAAGTGTGAGGAGAGGAAGTGGTCCAGGGTTTCCACCCCCACCAGGCAGCCTGTGTGGAGGGGCCCAAGGTGGGGCCTTGTGCACCGGCCGGTCAGCCAAAGGGGGAGGTGAGCTGCTCTGAGTCCACCTGCTCCCATTGCACCAGGGCCCCTGGACCTCCTCAGCTCTGTGTCCCAAGGGAGGGGAACACAGGCATGTTGACCCAGGAAGTCTCCGAGCCATGAGGAAGTCACCCCCACCAAGTCCTGAGGGGTTTCCTCAGCCTGCTCAGATCCAAGGACCCACAGACAGGCTTCAAGGTGACTCAGGGTGGTCTCTGTTTCACATTGAACAGGACCCAGCCTGTCTCAGGCCTTGGCCTGCCTCAGCCAAGCTCTGTTTCCTTCAGAAACTCCTTCTGGAGGTCGGGGCCCTGTGGTGGACCTGCCAGAGGGCCAGGTTCAGCGTCCTCCTCTGTCAGTGAGTGGCATGAGTGTGGGGTCCACCAGGCCCCCAGGGTAGGAGGCAGGAGTGGGCTGTGGGGCCAGTCCCCGGTGGGGAGGGTGGGCAGCTTCAGGAAGTCGGACTCTGGGGGACCACCTGATCCTGGAACATCTTCTCGGTGCCCAGGCCCCAGGGCTCTCGAGGAAGAAGCCTGGAGGTGGCCGGTGCCCTGGCTGGAAGTGTGGCTGGGCTGGGGGATGGGCCCGGGCATCCTGTTTCTCTGCTCCTTCATGGCTCTGTGCCCACTATGCTCCGTGGCCATCCAGCCCCACCAGCTGCTGCGTGGCCTCCCCACGGGGCCTGGGTGGGCATGGGGTTGGGGCAGGAATGGCTCATTAGTACACAAGGACCCCTCCCTCAGAGCTGCACCCCCCAGCCTGGCAGGAGTTTCCTCTCCTCCCCCCAGGCAGACTAGGTTCCATCTGGTGACTTTTCAGGAAAGTGCCCTGCCTCCAGTGCTGCTGTGAGCTGCTCTCTCCCCTCCAGCTGCTCCTGGTGGCTCCCCGGGGCCCATCCTATGTGCTGGCCCACATGGCGTCCAGTCTTGCCCAGTNCCCCCCAGGCAGACCAGGTTCCATCTGGTGACTTTTCAGGAAAGTGCCCTGCCTCCAGTGCTGCTGTGAGCTGCTCTCTCCCCTCCAGCTGCTCCTGGTGGCTCCCCGGGGCCCATCCTATGTGCTGGCCCACATGGCGTCCAGTCTTGCCCAGTGATGCCACGAGGGGACTCGGGAGCACCCAGAACATGGGCACTGGGGCGCCTTTGAGGGCTGGAGGTCATGAACACTGATAGCAGAATCCTTTCCCAAAATCTGTGGAATGGGATGAGTGCCACTATAGCCGGGCAGGGGACCCGGGGCTGGCACTGTCCCTGGCTGGTGCGAGGCGACCCTGGCTCTGCTGCGTAGGCAGAGGAAGGCTGAATGTTGGAAACCCCCAGCTCCTGTTGTGCTTAGATGGCTCCAAGACAATGTGGGGGCACACTGTGTGGGAAGGGGCTTCTCCAAGGGGCAGCAGGTGCAGGGCACTGGACACCCCCTGCCCCAGCAAATGTCCTGTCCACCCTGTCCACGGGCTGTGGGACAGCTGTGGACAGCTTTGACCCCCGTGAGTGCTTCGGCTCCATCTCTCTGTTGGTTGGTGGACAGAAGGTTCCCGCGGGCCCTCCTGGGACTGATCCTGGCAGGAACTTGGGAACTGGTGACAGGAACTCCCACCAGCTGCGGAGGGAGCAGGGTGGTGGGGAGGCTGCTGCTGTCCCTGCCCAGAGCAGGACAGGGGCCTCTGAGCAGGTGGAAGGGACAAGCTCAGCCTGACTGGCCTGCTGGATGGAGCAAGACTGGGCATCAGTCTGTCCCCATCTTCCAGGACACTCTTGATCCCCAGCTTCCTGAGATCCAGTGCACAGGCCAGCAGAGGGCAGGTAGTCAGAAACAGCCCAAGATGGCAGAGCAGAGCCTGGCCATTCACCCCCTGCCCCCTCTGACCCTCCTCACTGCCCAGCTGGGTGAGACACCAGGGCCAGGTCCCCACCCACCAAAGGCTCCTCTTTCTGCTGCAGGACCAAGCTGCCTGCCTGTGGGAGGGGCCCTGTGAGAGGAAAAGGGCACAGCCTGGTGACAGTGTCTCCCTCCCTGGCAGCTGCCCCCGCCACCAGCCCTCAGCCCTACCCCAGGACTGTCGGGGGCCAGGCCCAGGCCTTGCTGACCTAGCAAAGTGACCTTTCAATTCCACTGCCTGGTGTGGGTCCCTCAGGCTAGCCTGGACTCTGTGCCCCCAGGCCCTGGGCACAGCTTCCCCGAGGTCTCGCCTGGGAGGGTGGACTTGAAGGCGCCAGCTCACACTGCCTGGTAAAATAAAAATAGTTGGGGAGGAGGCTCCCAGACGTGCGGGGGGACGCGCTGCTTCTAGACGTTTAAATAATCTCCGCCATATGTGAGTGGGCCTGTCCCTCCCTCCTGGAGGCGCTGGCCAGGGGCTGAGGCCCCGTGGGCGCTGGAGCCCGGCACACTGGCCCTGTCCGCCTTTCCCTTCTCCAGCCGAGCACTGTCTGAGCACCCACTGCATGCTGATCTGGGCCTGCCATGCAGTGTGGGGAGAAGGTGGAGGGCTGAGGACCCAGTGGGGGCCTGCAGTGGGGGCAGGGCCAGAGCAGCCTTGGGCCTGTGTGTCCCACTGTCGCTGACTACCCTGAGCAGAGTGGACACAGGAGTGGCCTGTTCAAAGGTTCTTCAAGAAAGTGCAGAAGCCTCAGAGGAGGGAGGGGATGGAGGCAGGCAAGCAGGAGGGGAGATATGGGTTTGCCCCCTGAAAGGCGAGTGGATAAGGCAGGTGCCCCGCTTGGAGAGCCTGGGTGCCACAAGGGTCCGTGTGCATGCGTGCGTGTGTGTGTGTGTATGTGCTCGCACCAGGAAGACTGTGGGTGTAATTTGTGGGTTTTGTTGGAAGATTAAATTGATTTTCCAAGTCTTCCCAAGGGGGAGGTGCAGGTGCTGGTTGCTATGTTAGGACAAGATCGATCTTGGCCATAAAAACAGAATTAAGCCAGAGCTGCCCAGCCTCTGACCGGACCACGAGGGCACTCCTTCCTCAGAGCAGTGACCGTCCGTGTCCCGTGGCCGCCGTCCTCCTCAGGGCTTGGGGAAGGAAGGAGCGAAGGGCTGGGGGCCACCTTCTGACAGCTAGGGGAACAGAGGCGGGGGACAAGGTGAGGCGCCTGAGGCCTCCACTTCCTGGCGGGTGCTGTGTCCCGGTGTCCCGGCCAGCAGTCCTGCTGTGGGGCAGCGGCTGAGGCAGGGTGGGCCCCCAGGGCCTCTCTTCTGGGGGCTGTTGTGGAGTCTAGGGCACTGTGCTCTTTCCCGGCCTCAGGAGGTGCCCTGCCCCCCCATCTGCTGTGTCCTCTGGCCAAGGTCCCTCAGGGCTGCAGCTGGAGGTGTTGGCGCTGCCTCAGGAGGCTGAGCCTTAGAAGGTTGGACAGCCGGCCAGATGCTGACTCCTTGTCACCTCCTGGAGCTGGCTTGGTGACCTGGGCCCTGTGCCCACCCACACTTGAGTGCCAAGTCCCAGCCAGTGCAGGGGGAGAGCAGGACAGGCCCAGACTTCCTTGCCCAGAAGGTGGGGATTGCAGAGGTAAATACACACGGTCCTGTCAGTAGCTGCAAGGTGGACGAGGAGCCTTGACAGAGTGCCCGGGGTCACAGGACAGAGGACTCCAAACAGTGGAGGGGGTTTCTCAGGTCCTGGGCCCCAAGTGTGACTCTGAGGGAGTGAAGGGTGGGACTGGCCCAGGTGACTGTGTGGGCATGGGGTCCCAGATGGTGTCGCCAGCCTGGTGCCCTTGCAGGGGGTGACAAGCAGGGAACCCAGGCCTCCTGGCTTGCGGGACTGAGCCACGTGGGCCTGGGGCCTGTCGTGGATTTGGGCCCAGCTTGGCAATTCACTGGGGCATAGCTTTTGCACCTAGTGGTGCTCAGGTGCACCATGGGGGTGAGGCAGCAGTCCTGGGGGAGGCTCCCCTCAGGATCCTGTCCTGCAGTCTTGGGGCATTCCTGGCTTCGCACAGTGGCTGCAATCCTGTGCCCACCTGTCTCATGGAGCATCAGGGGTGGTGTGGGTGCCCTGGGCGGTGTAGGAGCCCTGGTTGCAGAGCCCAGAGTGAGGCTGGATTAGCCTGACCTCATCTGCCTGGTCAGTGCAGGATTATGGCCTGGGGCAGCCATGAAGATGCAGGGAGTCTGGGATGCGGGAGTTGTGCCCTCTCCCAGGGGCCTTGACCACGAAGATGGGGATCCAAGGCCCCCAGGTGGTGGTAGGAGACCCTCGATCAGCTGAGAGCCCAAGGGTGTGACGTGAGTGGGGAGCCTTGGAGGGGGTGGAAGGGAAGAGCACTCCAAGACTACAGCCAGTGAGGCTCCCCATTGAGGGAGTGTCCCCATTGAGCCAAGTGTCCCAGGCTGCCTGGTTTCCAGTGCCCTCTGTCCCAGTCTCTGCGGCCCAGACCTGGCCCTGACTGTCTGTGCTGGGGAGGGAAGGCTGATGCACTGCCTGGGAGCCATGGGTTTTATGGCAATGAGGACTCAAGTGTGCCGGCCCAGCACTGTCGCTGTCCCTGCGGGCCTAGGCAGGGGCACGGGGTGGCTGGGGCTAATGGGCCAGAGGCAGGAGGAACGTGAGGTCCTCCCTGAGGTCAGCTGCAGTGACTCAGTGGAGTTCCGCCCTCCGGCCTGTGCCCCATTGTCTGCCAGAATGGCCTGCCCCAGAAGCCCGACACCCAGTGGTCGCTGGCCCGTGAGAGGAGGGTGTGCCTCCTGCTTCACCTCTCCTGCTGCCTCACAGCTGCCTACAGAGCAGTCGGCTCCTTCTGGGCTTGGTTGCCTGCAGCTGCCCTTGTCTGGGCCTGAGCTGGGTGGCCTTGACTAGGCCTTGTGTCCGGTCAGCAGGCAGAGGCTGGTCCTTCCTGGGCCCAGCCCTCCTCCCTCAGGACCGGTCGGTCGTGAGCCAGGCAGCTGAGCCTGGCCACCCCAGCCTCCGGGGCAAGGCCTCCTGCATGGGAAGGGTGGGGGCCTGAGAGTGTGCTCCAGTGGGTGGTCCCTGTGAGTATCATCACCCCAGGCCTCACAGCCGTGTTCTCCGGGTCCTCAGGGAGACCACTTATCTGTCCTGCCTGTCTCTACTCAGCCAGTTGTAGGGGCTGGTGACTTGGGGCCTCAGACGACACTGCCGGTCCCTGCCGGTCCCCAGCTGGGAGTTCCCTTGGCCTAAATCCTCTGGCCAGCTGGGCCCGATCCAGGCTTGGATTAGCACAGGGGATTGGGCAGAGAGTGGGCGGGGCGGGCAGCGGCAGTGCGGCTCTTCCACCTCCAGACCCTGGGTCACGGCTTCTCCCAGGACCCCTCTGTGGCCCTGGAAGGGGGCAGACTGGCACAGGGGCCATCAGAGACAGTGGCTGACAGTCAGGCCAATGCCAGAGGCATCTGGGAGCAGCCCTGCGGCGGAGCTAGAGGCCAGCGAAGAGGGAAAGAGGGAGCCGAGGAGAGAAGGGGGCCCCGTGGAGGCCCGGGGCTGCCCGCCACCACCTGACCCACTGCCTAGGTAGGGTAGGGGGCTCCGGCCCTCCCTGGCCTCCGTGAACCCACCCCGGCCATCATCAGGGCATGTCCGTCCCCTGGCCGCTTACCCCCAGCCGGACCAAGGGAACCGTGGCCTGCCTGGCGGAGGCCCTCCTCTGGGTCGGCGGGAGTGTGGCTGTGTCCCCGCAGTGGCAGCTTGGCCCACTAGGTAAGGGGGCTGGCCTGTCTGGTTGGTTGTCTGGGGCGGGGACTGGTCTGCTCCTCCCTGCCAGAGCCCCGCCCAGCACCAGGGTCACTGGAGTCAGGAGACTGGGGCCGCTCCTCAGAGTGTGAAAAGCCTGGGAGCTCCCGCTACCCCCCATGCAAACCTATAACCTCTCAGCCCCTCAGTTTCCCTCTGAGGGTCTTGGGGCTCTGACAGCATCCCCTAGTCTGCCTCTCTGAGCCCCCTACCTCAGGGTCTGGAGGCTGAACCCCAGGCAGGCAGTGGGGAAGGAAGGGTGGGGGAGTCAGGGTCAAGGAGGGGCCGAGGGTATGGTCTTGGTGGATATGCTGGCTGGACACTCTCTGATGGGGTCCCTGGTACTTTGGGGTCAGTGGCACCTGCAGCCCCAGTGGGGTGAGGCCAGCATGCTGGGGTCAGACATGTTGGCCCTAAGAGGCTGACAGAGTGGGTGCCCTTGACTGTGGTGAGACTCCGGTGGGGAGGGGATAAGACAGTAGAGTCTGTCCCAGTGGGGCTGGCCTGTGGAGGGCCCCATCCAGGTTGGACCATTCCACCAGGTCTCTGTCCAGCTGGGGGAGTGGGGCCTGGCCCAGTTGTTCTAGGCCCCTGGACCATCCCTGTCCTCACGCCAGCCTCCTCCCTTCACCTGCTACTATGTCCCCGTGGCCATACCATCCCCTCACCTCCTGGTGTCTCAGCAGAGCCCACCACCCTGTGCACCCGTCCCCACTGGGTGCTCCCCCTGACCTGCAGCCCACCATGCCTACAGCTCAAGAACAGAGGTTGGCTTCCTCTGAGAAGTTCCCACTGCTTGGTCCCTTGGGGCTGGCACTGCCACAGGCCTCCACACCACCTGAGGGTCCCTCATCAGGGGACCTCATGGGTTAATGACTTGGTGCTTCCCCAGAGGACACCTCCTAGTTCTGGGCCTTCTGTAAGCAGCTGTGAAGGGCCCAAGGGGGGCTGGGATGGTCCTGTCCCCGGGACTTCAGAAGCCTGCTACCTCTTCAGCCCTGGGACCACTGTCCTGGCCAGTATCCCCTCCCCTGGGACATGGGAGATGTGTGGGCTGCAGACAGAGGCTGAATGGATTGAGGAAGGAGGGGTGGAGGGGAGGCAGTTAGGCCCTGTGAGGAAGGTGAGGGCTCAGTACCTTCCAGGACCTGTGCCCTTGGGTACACCCTTGGCCTCATGGACCTGACTGGGCAGAGCTGGTCCGAACTCTGTGTGGACTCTGGCTACTGAGCAGGGTCCCAGATTGGATCTGTGACCTGGGCCAGCACCTGGGGTCACAGGCAGCCCTGGAGGGTCTGAGTTTGGTGCCCTGATGGGTGGGGGGTAGTCTCTGTACCCCGTGAGCACTTGGGGTGCACTTGAGGCTGCAGTGATCAGGAGGCTGCTGCAGCACTCACTGGTGCTCTGTCTGTCTGTCTGTGTCGGTCTGTCTGTGTGGCGGCTTGGTGGGCTTCCAGTGGAACGATGTATGAGTGCCATGCAGGCGGGGACGCAGATGGTGAAGCTCCGGGGCAGCTCCAAGGGCCTGGTCCGCTTCTACTTCCTGGACGAGCATCGCTCCTGCATCCGCTGGCGGCCCTCACGCAAGAATGAGAAGGCCAAGAGTGAGTGGATTGGTCCCAGGGCGGGTGGCAGGAGATCCTCCTCATGTAAGAATGAGAAAGCCAGGAATGAGTGGGGCAGTCCTGGGGCAGGAGACCCTTCCAGAGCAGCCACCGGGCAGTGGAAGGGGCAGCAAGACCCTGAGCCCTGAAAGTCCCCAGGCCTGGAACACGGGCTCAGCTGGCCTTGGAGAGCTGCAGTGGCCTCTGGATGAAGTCAGGGAGGGAGGGCCCCAGCCTGCTGTCCACCCAGCAGATCCTCTGGGGCTCCATGGAGACTGGGTGACACCCATGCCCAGCCCTACGCTGGATGCTGGGAGGGGCTAAGAGGCAAAAGGACCTTTAGTCTGGCCCCCTGGGCACTCTGAGGACAGGACCCAGTGCCCAGTGCTGGCCCAGGCAGCCTGGGGCATGAGCAGCCAGTGGGGCATGGAGGCTGCAGGGCTGTTTGGATGGGTCAGGAGGGTAATAAGCTGTGAGGATTTGTGCAGGGACCTTGCTGGGGGTCCTGGGAGTCAGGGAGGGACACGTGAGCCCTTGCAGGTGACAGAGGGGACTTTGCCACCCCTCCTCTGGCTCTGGCAGCTGGAGAGACGCAGATGTGCCAGGGCAGGGCCTGAGCCCAGTGGTTCCTACAGGAGCTGCTGCCACCACGGGGCCCAGGAGAGACACACTGTGGAGCCCCTTGGGAGGGTGTCTTGGAGGAAGGAGCTGAGACTGCTCTGTGGGCCCTGGGGAGGTGGAGTCACCGTGAGCCATGCAGGCCTGAGCCCCGACGCTCCATCGCTCCATCGGGAGGCACTGTTTCGGCGCTGGACTTGCTGTGGGAATTTAGCCCACGTGACTGGTCTTTGGGTGTGAGGTCGTGACACCACCTGATGGTAGGATAACTTCATGTCATGCTGAGTGATGAGAAGGACACCGGATGGCAAATAGAGGGGAGAGGTGGATAGGGTCATGGTGGCCCCTCTGGGAAGGGGGTGGCAGGTCGAGGCCAGCAGGCTTAGGATGGGGGAGACCAGCTGACTCTGGCCTTGGAGGGGTCCCTGGGAGAGAGGAACGGGGTGAGAGGCAGCTATTTCCTGTCAGCATCCCCTAATCTGGGGGCCCTGAACCCCTGCCTCCTTGCCAAGGACATGTGAGCCACAGGGAGCTGGATGGAGAAGCAGGCAGGACAGGCCCCCTCCAGGCGTGAGGTGCAGGGGAAGCAGGAGCCCCTGAGGAGGGGGCAGTGAGGGCAGAGGACAGAGGAGTGAGGCCACCCTTCACAGTGTAAGTCGAGGAGGCCCACCATTACTGCACCAGACAGGGTAATGCCCAGAGTGGTGCCGACCTCACCTCCGGGAGCAGGCACCGGACGCTGGGGGTAGAGGCAGCAGGGGCCAGGCGGAGCGTGTGATGCTAGGGGTCCCTGGCTGTGCCGACTTCAGGGCATCTGCTCCCAGAGGGGCTGCTCGCTACCTGTGCCCCGGTATCTGAAAGGACCCTGCTGGGTGCACAGGAACAGATCCTAAGGATAACCTCTGAGCTCATCTCTTCCTGAGGATTCAGTCTCTGAACACAGGCTCCACGGAGCTCTAGGCACTGTGGCCAGTAATGAAACTTCCTGCAGCCTGATCTGGTGCATGCCAAGTGGGACCCCACCACCCCTGGCTCCCACCTGCTGGTGCTAGAGTTTATCACAGAGATCGCCACAGGCTCTCGGCTGTGCTGGCCGGCAATTGCCTTCCCAGGATGAGAGGCGACTGGCTGGAGCTTGACAGATAGAATTGGCTTGTCTTATTCTCCTCACTCCAGATGCAAAGGGCAGGGTGGCTGGCTGGGAGAAGGCAGCCCTTCTCCTGGGGAAGATGGACCTCTTTCATGGCCAGAGGGAAGGTGGGAAGACCCCAGGGTCAGAGCGGAGGGGGAAGAGGTGAGCTCACCAGTCCCAGCATATCTGTGATATTTCCTTCTCCCCAGGGGTGGGAAAGATTTCCCTGATGCTGGGAAAGACTGAAGGCAGGAGAAGAAGGCAGCAGAGGATGAGATGGTTGGATGATATCACTGACTTAGTGGACATGAGTTAGAGCAAACTCCAGGAGATAGTGAAGGACAAGGAAGCCTGGGGTGCTGCAAAGAATCAGACACGACCAAGCGACAGAACAGCAACACCCCAAGGGCCCCTTGAAATGCCCCTCCCCTAGCCTCAGACAGGAAGGAAGCCCTGGGGAAGGCTGTGACCATGCTGTGCCCCTACCTCTGCAGTCTCCATCGACTCCATCCAGGAGGTAAGCGAGGGGCGGCAGTCGGAGATCTTCCAGCGCTACCCTGATGGCAGCTTTGACCCCAACTGCTGCTTCAGCATCTACCATGGCAGCCACCGGGAGTCACTGGACCTGGTCTCACCCAGCGGTGATGAGGCGCGCACCTGGGTCACGGGCCTGCGCTACCTCATGGCCGGCATCAGCGACGAGGACAGCCTGGCCCGCCGCCAGCGCACCCGGGACCAATATCCTCCCATGTGGCGGGCGGGAGGGCCCCAGGACGCACCCTCGCTGTCCACCTCAGTGGGCTCCCCACCCCAGCTGGCTCATGTATTTGGGGAAAGGGTCACTGGGATGGGGGTCCTTCACGCCTTCCTGCCCGAGAATGGAAGGGGAGGGGAGGTATGGCTGGCCCTGTTGGACCTACGTTGGTCCCTAACTTGGCCCCAAAGTGGCTGAAGCAGACATTTGATGAGGCCGACAAGAACGGGGATGGCAGCCTGAGCATTGGCGAGGTTCTCCAGCTGCTGCACAAGCTGAACGTGAACCTGCCCCGGCAGAGGGTGAAGCAGATGTTCAAGGTAAGACCAGACCCAGGTGTGTGTTGGGAGCAGCCCCACCCTGTCTGAGCTGCAGAGGGTCCTGGGCAGTGCGTCTGAGCTGAAGCAAATAGCGGGGCAGCAGCTGGTCTAGACCTTTGAGGGGTGGTCAGTCAGATACCCCAGGTTGCTTCTGGCTGTGTCGGTTCCCTGCAGCAGCTCCCGGGGCCTCCCTTGGCCGATGGACTGGGCACGTGGCAGGTGCCTGGCTGGCAAAGGAAACTACTCACAGGGCCTGTACCCTCATCCCACCTCACCCCACGACTCCCCAGCCCTGATAGGGGCAGAAGCCCTGCCTTGCAGGCAGCAGCGCTGGTCACCACCGCCTCCCCTGTGGTCCGCTGCCACTGCTGTTAGCAGTTATGAAAATGCATCCTCAGCTGAGCGGCTGCCTTTATTGTCTGTAATGAGTTTCTCCCTTTCCGGAGCCCCTGCTGGGATGGAGAAGGAAGGCAGGTGGTGTCAGTGGGTCCTGGTTCTGGGTGGGGCTGGGCCAGCAAAGCCTGCCCTTGTTCAGACTTGCTGTCTCACTGCTGCTGGGGAAAGGGTTCTGTGAGCCTGAATGAGGCGCCGTGCCCCAGCACACATGCACACATGCATACACACACACACACACAAACACACAGAGACACACATGCATGCACACACATGTGCGCACACATACATGCACACATGCACAGACACACATGTGCACACACAAACACACATGTACACACACAGCCAGCTGCCCCTCCAGGTGCAAGCCCTGGCGGCTCCCTCCTGAGCTCCTGTAATGGACAGTTGGTCATGCTCAGCTGGAGCGAGGGGAGCTGGCCAGCTCAGAGTGTGTGGGTCTGTGTAAATAGCAGGGGTGGAAGGGGGGCATGGTGAGCTGGATGATCTCCGATGCTGGCTGAGGACTGGGGGTCTCACATGGCCCATCCTGAAGGCCCAGTGGGGACAGAGCCTGCCTGGGTAGTGAGGAACTGGCAGGTGGCTCAGGCTTGCAGAGCCGTACTACCCCCAGCCCGTTCTCTGCCTGCTCTGCCTCTGGGAGCAGCTCGGGGGTCAGCAGTCCCTTCCACCACATGAGGCTGTGCCAGGGGCCAGGCAACAGGGCTCAGATTGGCCTTGGAGACAGGATGAAAGATGAGTGCACCTCATGGAGTGGGCACAGGCCTCTGGCACCTTAAGGTCAAGTCCTGGCTTGAAAACGCCCCCGCTGGGAGCTCCAGGGAGCCCACACCCCTGGCCCCTCTGGGTGCAAGAGGGTCCCACGCAAAGCTCCCTGAGCAGCCCCAGGTCAGGTGGTGTCTGGGCACTGTCTAGACCATTTTGAGAAAGACCTGGAGAGGTGGACCAGCAAGAGAGAAGGACTGGTGAGGATCTTGAGAGCACAGTGGGGGCTGTCACCAGGAATGCTGACCTCAGGCCCTGGGCAGCTCTGCCCCAGTGGCTGTTGTCCCTGGTGTCCCCTAAGCACCTGGGCCTCCTGGCCCATCTGCGAGGGGCCCTACGTGGGCACTCGGGGGCCCGGGGAAAGAGGGCTGACTTCCAGCCAGGCAGAGCCACTCTGATAATTAACATCAATTTTATTGTCAAGAAATCTCAATATTGTTTCTATTGCCTGGAACTGCCCCAATCAAAGGATAGATCTGTGTGGTGGGTAAGGAGAGGTCTGAGCATAATTTGGTTAAGTCTAAAATAACAGTGGAATGTGGGCTGGTGTGGCCCCTGGGCCTCCTGCATGATGAGCACCCTGGGTGGCTCCAGGCCTGGCTCAGCAGTGTGGCTCCAGCCAGTGTGTGCTTTCAGCCACGGTGGTTTCCTTTTGTGGAGAGGAGAGCAGCTGCGGGACCATGTTGGAAGCAATTCCTCGGGCCCAGGGGTTGGGGCTATCCCTTTGGGTCCAGAGGTCCTCATTATCCCAAAGGGTTTTCAGTCATGCTTTGGATGTGCTGTCCAGCTTAGAGCTCACAGGGAGGCCAGATGACCCTGTGGGTGGACGCTCAGCACATGGGCATCTCTGCCAGCTCCAGCCTCGGCCCCAGGAAGGGCTCCCAGCCCGGCTCTGTCCCCAAGAGGCCCTTTGACCTGCAGGGCGTGTCCCACCAGCTCTGAGATGCAGGGCTGCCCTCAAACTGGGCAAACACGGGGTCCTCACTGGGATCTGCTTGCCTCAGCACAGGTGACTCTGGGCTGGATCCTGTTCCAGCCACGACATGGGCACCCCACCTGGGTGACTGGTTCTGGAGGGAGACAGGCTTGCTGGGTGCCCACCTTGGTGTCAGGCCACAGGGTCAGGAGAGGCAAGGTCAGCCCCGAGAGCCCCACTCTCTCTGGGCTCGGGGACTTGTGTGTGGCTGAGGCCCCCTGGCTTGTGGGTGATTCTCCTGATTCAGAGGGGCCTCTTTCCAGCCATCCCAGATGGTGTGGCCACAGGAGGAAAGACGTGCAGACTGCGCGCAGGGCTGGGGAGCACTGCTGTCCATGGTGCTGAACCTGGTGTCCGTTTTTTGCCAGGCAGTCACCTCCCCTACCCCATCCCCACCCCCACCTCAGCCGACAGGCCAAGGACCCGACCTCAGCACTCAGGGCCTGACTGCCCTGTAGCACTCTGGCATCCTCTGGGCATCCTAGACTTCGTTACTGAGTGCCCTTGTCCTCTGAGTCTGCCCCTGGCCTTGACTCTTGGTGTCCCCAGAGTCTGACATCTCAGTGCATGCTTCCAGAGCTAGTGGGTTCATGAAGGAGCCTGTGGTCTCATTAGCAGCCCAGTGTGCTTGCCTGGGGCGGGGGTTCCTATGGGCATTGTGTGAGCTGTTCGCTGAGAAAAGTGAGGACAGTTGCTGAGATCAGGCGCCTGTCATCTCTGCTGAGGAGATGCTGACAGAGGCCGAAGTTGGGGATTTCTGCATGCCTGGTGACCCTGTGCTTTTCTAGTCGATGGACGACCAACTGTGATTACAGATCACAGCCCAGTATGGGCATTGGGTGGATGTTGTTGGCTGCAGGTGGGGGGACATTGCTGGGTTCAGGTGCAGGTTGACTTTGGAAGGCTAGGAAAGGAGCAAGCAGGGTGAGATCTGTGTTAATGGATCACGTGGTGGCTTCTTGCGGGGAGAGGCAGAGTGAGGATGCTGCTGTAGGGCTTGGGGAGCACGCTGAGCCCTCCACGAGCCTGTGATACAGGCAGTGATGTTGGGGAAGGTGATTCTTGACTCAGGGTTGCCTGAGGAGTGGGGGGCCTGAAGGCCCCTTCTCGGTCAAGGCCCAGAATGGGACATGAGGGGATGCAGAGACATTGCGTTACAGGAGGCAGACACGGATGACCACCAGGGGACACTAGGCTTTGAGGAGTTCTGTGCCTTCTACAAGATGATGTCCACACGTCGGGACCTCTACCTGCTCATGCTCACCTACAGCAACCACAAGGACCACCTGGACGCCACTGACCTGCTGCGCTTCCTGGAGGTGGAGCAGAAGGTGAGGGCCCCCCAGCAGGAGCCAGGCTCCTGGTCGAGGTGGCCTCCCCTCAGCCTCCCTGGGCATTTGAGACTATCCACAGTGTGGGAGAAGAGTGGGCACCAGCCTGGCATTTGAGGCCCATATACTGGACCGGCCCAGGCTCTCATCGGCTACTCTGCCGCTAAGCAGGTGGGGAAGGAGGGCAGCTCAGCTCTGGCCGTGCCCCAGCCCAGAGCTTGACCACAGCCCCGACTTTAGCGTCGAGCATCTCCTGGCCTAGGTTCCATGGCCCAGCCTTCTCACCTGGGCTCACACCCCCAGGGTTCTGCGCCCGTTGCCAACTCACTCAAACATTTGTCCAGCAGACGTGTGGGTGCCTGTTGGGGCCAGCCGAGTATGCCTGCCCACTGTCCTAGACCCCAGGCAGCTCCATCCCTCCAAGAGGCATTGCCTAGCTGAAGCTCAGGGTCCAGAAACTCAGGGGTCTGGGTGGAGGCCAGGTGCTGCCCGCTCTGGTGGACAGAGGCTGGAAGTCCATGGAAGGGGAGGGGAAGGTCAGCATCCTCTGAGGAGACAGCACTCACCAAGGGGGTGGGGAATAGGGGTGCTCAAACAGGCCGCATAAGCACTGCCCCCAGGCTGGTATGAGAAGGCCATGTGGATCAGGGTCCAGGCCTGTAACTTCCTGGGACTCTTGCAGAGCCACTTTTGGGGTAACCTTCAGGCCCCAGCTGCTTTGCCCTTCTGGGGTCAGACTCCCTGGCCCCAGGACTTCTCAGGGCCCTCACGTGCAGTGTCAGCTCATGGTGATGGGCTAGAGGTGACCACCACTGGGAAGGGCTGGGGGTGGGGATATTGGGAAACAGGAGTGGCTGTGGACTCATCCTGGGTCTGGGTGGTGTTCACCTTGGACCTCTTGCCAGTGTCCTGACCCGGGGAGCTGCCCCTGCACTGTGCTCCTGGGTCCCCTCCCACCCACTGCCATCACGTGGTTTGCTAAGGCCTCCCTCCTACCTTGCTGATGGGGACACTGGGGTTTGCCCAGGCAGGAGAGCTGGGTACCAGGCTGGCTGTGGGCAGTGTTGGCATGAGGCTGAGGGGCAACTGTCCCAACAGCTGGCATACCTGGGGGTGTAGGGAGGGAATGGGGCCTAGTGTGGGAAGGGCAGCATTGACCCCTTGCTCCCTGACCTTTACTCTAAGCTTTTCACAACTCTCCCTAAAGTCTGGGGCCCAAATCAGCTGGATGGTTTGGCCTCCTGAGTCTGCAGCTGCTCCAAGCTCTGACCCCATCTATCCACTCCACTATCCATACCTGCCTCAGATTCCTGGGGGTGTCCAGGAAGCCCTACTGGTGGGCCTGTCTCCAAGATCTGGGGGTTCCTGGGGGCTGCACTGTGGGGCCCTAAGAATCACTCAGCCTCTGACATGGGGCCACCTGGGCTTGGCTGTTGTGTGCAGCTTTCTTGAGAAGGACTTGGGCAGATGGCAGGAGGGGCCAGGTGAGCCCCCTCCACTCCTCCAAGATGGGACACTGTCCTGGCCCTCCTGCACCTTCTCATACCAGGCCTCACTCCTGCTAGCCCACCCTGAGATCCCCAGCATGGTGTCAGTGGGGAATGGCCCAGCTGATGAGGCCAAAGACCCTCCCCCTGGCAGGGATCCTTAGCCAGTGCCAGCTCTTCCAAAGCCAGGGGACCCTCTATCTTCTGCTGGTCATCGAGTCCCAAGTCTTGTGACACCAGGGGTGGCCAGTGAGTCCCCCAGTGGGGGGAGGACATTACGAGGAGCAGAGTCTCAGGCCCGCCATGGTGGCCCCTGGGTGATGCAGCGGTCAGAGGTGGGGTGGGAAGGTTGGCTGTAGTGGAGGAGGACGAGGGGCTGCCTGAGGCCAGCTTGGTCTCAAGCCTCTGCTCTGGCCTAGATGACGGGCGTGACCCTGGAGAGCTGTCGCGACATCATCGAGCAGTTTGAACCCTGCCCAGAGAACAAGAGTAAAGGGGCAATGGGCATTGATGGTGAGTAGGCGCCACCCTGGCCCAGCTGTGCTGCCAGGCCAGTGGGTTGCCAAGGGGGCCACATGCCATGAGGCGGGATTGTCTTGAGCTGAGCCCAGTGCGGGACTGGCACAGAGGGGCTGAACCCCTCGCTGCCCCTCCACCCACGCTGCTCCCCACAGGTTTCACCAACTACACGCGGAGCCCCGCCGGCGACATCTTCAACCCGGAGCACCGCCGCGTGCACCAGGATATGACGCAGCCGCTAAGCCACTACTTCATCACCTCGTCTCACAACACCTACCTCGTGGGCGACCAGCTCACGTCCCAGTCGAGGGCGGACATGTACGCCCGGGTCCTGCAGGCCGGCTGCCGCTGTGTGGAGGGTGAGCACTGGGCTGCCCCCTACTCGGCCCTGGGGGCCTCTCCAAGGAGCCCTGTGTCTGGCAGGGGCTGGTATAGGTCTCTCTTGATGTTAACTGTGGAGCAAGAAGACTGCCTCCAGTTAGAGCCCATGGGCTGTGGGTCCCTGGGCCTGGTGGTCCAGTCCCTGGAACCCATTGAGGTCTGCCTGCCTGCAGTGGACTGCTGGGACGGGCCTGACGGGGAGCCCATCGTGCACCATGGCTACACGCTGACCTCCAAGATCCTCTTCAAAGACGTCATTGAAACCATCAACAAGTACGCCTTCATCAAGAATGAGTGAGTGACTAGGACTGGGCGACTGGCCCGGGGGCGGTAGGTGAGGAAAGGAATCAAGGGGTTCTTCGTGCCCCTCCCCCACATCCTTTCTGGGGAGCAGTGGTGGTAGTGGCCGAGGGGCTGGTTTCGGGCTTTCTTGTTGAGGATGAGGGGCAGGGAAGGGGTGGAGGAGGGGAGAGGTGGTGGGTGCAATGGCAGCACGGACTGGGAGGGTCGCGTGTGTCAGCAACCCCACCCCCACACACCAGGTGTCAGACGCCTCCAACAGTGCCTCTGGCACTGACTGTCCTTAAGAAGCTACTCTGCGTCCAGACTCACTTTGCTGTCACTCAGCTGTGGCTATAGGCACTATTGAACAAAATCCAGTTTAGTTTCTGAAAATAGAAGACCGCCTCCCCACACTGTTAGTTACCCCAAGTCAGTGAGGTTCTCAGGCGAGGGAAGAGCTAACTGAATGAAGAGGAGAAGGAGACTGACTTAAGAACTAGAAAGAGAGGGGTTCCTCTGGGAAGACCTGGCCCAGGCTCTGTCTCGGAAGGGGGTGGGCATGGGGGCCCCCTGCAGGATAGCCTGGCCTCTGGAACTGCAGGTGCAGGCGCATCCTGGGCAGTGGGGCTGGGACACACAGGTCTCCTGAATCTGCCAAAGAGCCAGGGGCCTGCTGGGGTCTCAGGATGGGGCTCACACCTCCCATGCCAGCATCATGTTTACAGGCACTTGGTTCTCGCCTTAGAACTGAGGCGAGATGCACCTTTGCCCCAGGCCCTGCCTCCCTGCATCACAGGATTCACCCATCTCTTGCTCTGGTTTGTGATTTCTAGGTTGGGGTCACTTATATTTTCTAAAAGGATTATGTTGCCTTTTGACAAAAATCCAAGTAACTGTGCACATGACTGAAAAGAATAAATCAAACAGCTGAAGAGCCTATTACAAAAGTGTCCACACTGCTCTCCTTACCTGCACCACACAGGTCATAGCTATGCCAGGCTGTATCTTCCTCCTTACTGGGCCAACACTGGGCCTCAGGGCTACACACCTGGACAGTGTCTCCAGGATCTTGGTGGTTGGGAATCTTTCTCACAGTCTGTCCATTGCTCCACATTGCACTTCAGTTCAGTCTACATCATTTTTTGACCCCGTTTTATGACTTGCTTGAATGTTTCCTTTTGTTTTTTCCTGGAGTTTATAATTGCCTTTTATTTTTTTTTTCTTATGGGGAGAAGTACATGCCTCCTTTACCCACCCTCAAGGTCTCCTGATTCCTTCCTCCACACTCAGTTGCTTTTTTTAAAAAAAATTATTTATTTATTTTTGGCTGCACTGGGTGGATTCCCTTATTGCAGTGGACAGGCTCCAGGGCACTCAGACTTCAGTAGTTGTGGCTTGTGGGCTTACTTGCCCCAAGGCATGTGGAATCTTTCCAGACCAGAGACTGAACCAGGTGGATTTTTAATGGGCCACAGGGAAAAGTCTTCACCCTTCCAGAGTGGCTGGCAGCCACATCTCTCCTGGGCTCCTGTGAAGAGCCCCCCTCCTCATGCAGTGCTGCAGGTGACCTGCGGTTCTACATGGTGGGACCTGGCCTTCCCCCAGCCTCATCCTGCTCCTTCCATCTTGGGGCCACAGGTACCCAGTGATCCTGTCCATTGAGAACCACTGCAGTGTCGTCCAGCAGAAGAAGATGGCCCAGTATCTGACTGACATTCTTGGGGACAAGCTGGACCTGTCGTCAGTGAGCAGTGAAGATGCCACCACGCTGCCCTCTCCCCAGGTGCTCAAGGGCAAGATCCTGGTGAAGGTGAGACCCTGCCTGCCCTTCCTGGCACCAGCATCCTGCTGAGCCTCTGACCTCCGACCTCTGACCTAGGGTCAGGGCAGGACAGGGCCCTGCTTCAGACCAGCTGGGGTTCCATACCATCTGTGATAGATTTGAGGGGTCAGGACAAGACCTGCCCCTGCCCTGGCCTCCATCTCCCCAGGGAGGTCCATCAACCTGGGGCCCTCGGCATGCTCACCAGGGCATGTCCCTCCAGTGATGCTGCTGGAGGGCTGGCCCTGTCCCTGGCCTGAGAGCCACAAGCAAGCTTGGGAAAGGCGGCCCGCCTTACCTGCTGCTCCTGTGGGAACTGGCCTCCTAGCACTTCCCGCAGGGCCCCTCTCATGGCCCACCTGCTCCCCCAGGGCAAGAAGCTCCCAGCCAACATCAGCGAGGATGCTGAGGAGGGCGAGGTGTCTGATGAGGACAGCGCAGATGAGATCGATGAGGACTGCAAGCTCCTCAACGGGGATGTGAGTGAGGGGGGACCTTCTTCCCAGATGGGGGAGCCACAGCCCTGAAGGGCCAGTTCATGGCCTGGTTGTGGGATGGAGGCAGCAGGGACAGAGGGGCATGGGGCAGCTTGAGGGTAAGTTGCACAGCTGCCAGGTTGCTGGGCATGCAGTTGGCCTGGGCCACAGGGGGCCACCTGTCCAGCCATCCCCCCACAGGATACAAACCCCGAGTTCCCAGTGAGCGACTGTCACCTCTTTTCCCAGCATCGTGAGGCTGGGGGAGTGCTGAGAGGCTGAGGGGTCAGCACCAGCCTTGAGCAGCAGAGGAGTGGGCCATGGGGAGGTGGCCATGGGGAGGTGGGGGGGCCTCTAATTAGCATCCTCCCTTTTCTGGCCGCTGCTGAGGTATTATTTCTCCCTGAGGGGCCATTGGATGAGAAAGCAATTGTGTAGCCAGCTCCTGGCCCTGCTGGCTAATTGTTTTAGAAAGCCCCGAGGCAGTGGATTCTTCCTGCTCTGGGTGGGCCTGTGCATTTCCCTGCCTGGCCCGAGGCAACGGTAAACCCTACATCAGCACTGGCCTCCTTGCACTCACTGTACCCTGGGTGTGGGGGTGCCCAGATACCCCACCGCACCCCCATGGGTGCTGCTCCCCACCCCCACTCATATCCTCCAGACACAAGGTGGTTGGTGGTCGGTTCCCGATCTTGAGCAGCCCCGAGTGCATAGTGGCAGCTGGGTGCCTCTGACTTGTCTGCGGGTACCACGGCAGCGTGGTGCAGCTGAAGGAGGCGGGCGTTGGAATCAGACGGGCCTGAGCCTGCTGGCACCGTCTGGGGCCCCAGGACAAGCTGCACACCTACTGTGCACCCTGGGGGGAGCAGAGGGGTGAGGACCAGCATTGTGATGCAGGAGTGAGCCTGTGGTCAGTGCTAAGTGTGAGCGGAGAGAGGGGGTGGCGCTGGCCCTGTCGAGACCCCGGATGCTGTCCACACTGCCACCAGAGGCGGGGGACGGAGGCCAATGATTGGCTACCTCTTGCAGGCCTCCACCAACCGGAAACGTGTGGAAAACATTGCCAAGAGGAAACTGGATTCCCTAATGAAGGAGTCCAAGATTCGGGACTGTGAGGACCCCAGCGACTTCACCGTGTCCACGCTGCCTCCACCTGGCAAACTTGGGCACAAGGCAGAGGCCAAAAAGGTGAGAGCCCTGAGGCCATGAGGGGGGTTGCCTGCAGCTGGCACGTGAGGCCTCTGCACACCCACACACACACCTGCACACTCACCTGCACACACACACACCTACATCTACCTGCACACTCATACCTGCACACACACACCCATGTGCACACACACTGCCCCTGGGGCATATATCCACCCTGGGTCCTCCAGGAGCTCACACCTGGCTCTTCCGAGTCTCATCTCTAGAGACCTGCAGCCGTCAGTGTCACAAGGCAGATGACCACAGTGGGGCCGCCCCCTTGGTATGGACGAGAGTTTGTCTGCAGAGGTCTGTGGGCAACTCCTCTAGCCCTCACCCTCCCCACCTGTGGGCAGGAGTGGATGGCAGCCCCCTAGGCACCTCCAGCTCCTCCTAGAAGAGGACTTAGGCATGGCCTTGGGGGTCTAGTGGTGATTGGAAGGGGCTCAGAGCCCGGTGAGTCCTGGCAGCTGTCCAGCTGCCCCCTGCCCGGAGGCCCCCAGCCTCAAAGGGAAGCGTGGCTGAGCTCTGGGACGTACCTTCACAGGGAGAACAGTGTGGGGCCTGTCAGGGCAGATGTGAAGCCTGGGAGCCAGGCTGGGCTGGCCAGGACCAGTGGCTGTGGTGCCGTGCCAACACTGGATGGGGGCCACATCAGCAGAGTGGCCTGGGGGGAACCCCGTGGGGGCTGTTGTGGGCAGGGTGGCTGGCCTAGAGCTAGGGGGGTGCCAGTTGGTCCTGCACACCCCATTTTGTGAGACAAGACACATCTGATTCTGTGTGCTGGTGCGAGGGGCTGGCGCGGCCTTGCTGCCCACACCCCTCACTGCCGAGGATGGAGAGGAGTGCAGTCTCCCTGCCAAGCTGGGGTGCCAGGGGAGGGGGTGACAGTGGATTCTGGCCTTGGCTGCAGTACTTCTTCAGGATGCTGGGCCAGCACGCACCTCTCTGCTCTGTACCTAGATTCAGGGGGACTGCTGTGCTGGGTGACCATGGGGTTTCAGGCGAGGGTTAATGAGCCAAGAAGTGTGTCAGCCTTGCTGGCTGCAAACACCGTGAACACAGATTCCCATGCCTCTGCCAGCTCATGGGTTTCCTGAGAGCCTCTGTTACCCAGGGTCTCTGGCTTGGGCTTTGCATCAGTGCCCCTCCCTGTAGCCTACCAACCGGTGGGCGACAGGACTCCCTGGAGGGTGGAGGAGGGGACTGGGGTCAGGAGAGCAGCGGAGTTGGTTGGGCGGTGACTCCCGGGAGCCTCCTGACACTGCAGGCAGTGTCTCCAGCCAGGTGCCCCCTCTGTAGCATGGGGGCAGAGAAGGCATCTGGGGGGATGGGCTTGTGGCTGTCCGTGCCCCTCTTTGCTGGGCCTGAGGGCCTCCTGTCCCTCACTCCAGCTCCAGGCTCCCTGCTTGGTGACCAGAACCCAGACCTGAAGGGCTCCACTCATCCGCTGGGTGAGGCCGGCGGACTGAGGCAGGAGCATGTGCAAGGGCGCCCCCAGGGGTGTGTGTACAAGCTCACACACAGGGTGTGTACATCTTGCTGAAACCCCTCCCTGACAGGGAATGTCGCTGCAAAACCAGCTCCTGCCATAGTGTGGTAGGCACACCCTGAACAAAGCTGGGAGGGTTGTGGGGGCATCTGTGGAAGGGGCTGGGGGCGCAGCTGGTGGTGGCTGCAGTGAGTGGCCTCAGGGACACAGGCACAAGCTTCCAGCCACTCCAAGAGTGTAACTGAGCTTCAGCATGGGCTTCCCTAGATGTCTCAGCAGGTAAAGAATCCACCCGTAATGCAGGAGACCTGGATTTGATCTCGGGGTTGGGAAGATCCCCTGGAGAAGGGAATGGCTACCCACTCCGGTATCCTNGCCTCAGGGACACAGGCACAAGCTTCCAGCCACTCCAAGAGTGTAACTGAGCTTCAGCATGGGCTTCCCTAGATGTCTCAGCAGGTAAAGAATCCACCCGTAATGCAGGAGACCTGGATTTGATCTCGGGGTTGGGAAGATCCCCTGGAGAAGGGAATGGCTACCCACTCCGGTATCCTGGCCTGGAGAATTCCATGGGCTGTATAGTCCATATTGTTGCAAAGAGTCAGACATGACAGAATGCCTTTCACTTTCATGGATGACAGCTTTGGGCTTCAGTGACAGAGGACAGAGGTGGACAGACAACAGTGTTGCCAGGACCGGGCCCCCCTGGTGAAGGGGGCAGGGGCTGGGCAGGGAGCTGCCCATACGTGTTCTGTAAATGGTGCTGAGGAGGCTTGGTCCTGTGGCTTCAGGAGACTCGCTGCGGCCCCAAGTGCAAGAAGTGGACGGCCACAGCCCTGGGGAATGTCTAAAGAGGTAACACCTCTGCAGCTGTGAGAAGCAGGTCAGGGCTCCTGAGCTTGGGATCCTAGAACGAGGATTACATAAGCAGGCACTCCACGGAATATTCCAGACACACTGATGGTATTCATTATGCAATCACCATCCATGGAGAAGAACTGGGCACTTAGTGAGTTTGGAGTAAGATATTGTGGGGAGCTGATTCAGCCAGGTCCCTGCTCCTGGCAACCGCCTCTGTGTACCCCATGGGGGTGGGGACTGTGCCTCCTGAGGGCCTGGGGCAGCGGCCAGCCCAAGGCCCAGCTACCCCCTTCCTCCAGGCCCCTCTCAGCTCCCCCTGTTCCAGGAAGGAGCCACTGGGAGGAGCTGCCTGCCCATGCCCCTCGGCCTGGTCTGAGGCTGGGCTCACTTGGCCCCCTGTCTATCTCTGCTTCTAGTTCGAGGAGGATGTAGAGATCGGGGAGGAGGCCGGAACCAGCCGTCGGAACAGCCGGCTCCTCGTGGGCAGCTTCTCCAAGCGCAAGGTCTGCCTGCTCCTATGTCCCCCAGCCAGAGGTGGGCTTCTCCAGCCCTGAGGGTCCCTGGGATTCCTGGCTGCCTTCTTGGGCTACAGGTGCCAGGTGTGGAGTCTTGGTCAGGGCTGGATGGAGCAGGTGTCTCAATGGCTCTCCCTTGGTCAACAGTGGCCAATGCCCAGAGCTCAGGTCCTCCAGGGNCTTCAGGATGCTGGGCCAGCACGCACCTCTCTGCTCTGTACCTAGATTCAGGGGGACTGCTGTGCTGGGTGACCATGGGGTTTCAGGCGAGGGTTAATGAGCCAAGAAGTGTGTCAGCCTTGCTGGCTGCAAACACCGTGAACACAGATTCCCATGCCTCTGCCAGCTCATGGGTTTCCTGAGAGCCTCTGTTACCCAGGGTCTCTGGCTTGGGCTTTGCATCAGTGCCCCTCCCTGTAGCCTACCAACCGGTGGGCGACAGGACTCCCTGGAGGGTGGAGGAGGGGACTGGGGTCAGGAGAGCAGCGGAGTTGGTTGGGCGGTGACTCCCGGGAGCCTCCTGACACTGCAGGCAGTGTCTCCAGCCAGGTGCCCCCTCTGTAGCATGGGGGCAGAGAAGGCATCTGGGGGGATGGGCTTGTGGCTGTCCGTGCCCCTCTTTGCTGGGCCTGAGGGCCTCCTGTCCCTCACTCCAGCTCCAGGCTCCCTGCTTGGTGACCAGAACCCAGACCTGAAGGGCTCCACTCATCCGCTGGGTGAGGCCGGCGGACTGAGGCAGGAGCATGTGCAAGGGCGCCCCCAGGGGTGTGTGTACAAGCTCACACACAGGGTGTGTACATCTTGCTGAAACCCCTCCCTGACAGGGAATGTCGCTGCAAAACCAGCTCCTGCCATAGTGTGGTAGGCACACCCTGAACAAAGCTGGGAGGGTTGTGGGGGCATCTGTGGAAGGGGCTGGGGGCGCAGCTGGTGGTGGCTGCAGTGAGTGGCCTCAGGGACACAGGCACAAGCTTCCAGCCACTCCAAGAGTGTAACTGAGCTTCAGCATGGGCTTCCCTAGATGTCTCAGCAGGTAAAGAATCCACCCGTAATGCAGGAGACCTGGATTTGATCTCGGGGTTGGGAAGATCCCCTGGAGAAGGGAATGGCTACCCACTCCGGTATCCTGGCCTGGAGAATTCCATGGGCTGTATAGTCCATATTGTTGCAAAGAGTCAGACATGACAGAATGCCTTTCACTTTCATGGATGACAGCTTTGGGCTTCAGTGACAGAGGACAGAGGTGGACAGACAACAGTGTTGCCAGGACCGGGCCCCCCTGGTGAAGGGGGCAGGGGCTGGGCAGGGAGCTGCCCATACGTGTTCTGTAAATGGTGCTGAGGAGGCTTGGTCCTGTGGCTTCAGGAGACTCGCTGCGGCCCCAAGTGCAAGAAGTGGACGGCCACAGCCCTGGGGAATGTCTAAAGAGGTAACACCTCTGCAGCTGTGAGAAGCAGGTCAGGGCTCCTGAGCTTGGGATCCTAGAACGAGGATTACATAAGCAGGCACTCCACGGAATATTCCAGACACACTGATGGTATTCATTATGCAATCACCATCCATGGAGAAGAACTGGGCACTTAGTGAGTTTGGAGTAAGATATTGTGGGGAGCTGATTCAGCCAGGTCCCTGCTCCTGGCAACCGCCTCTGTGTACCCCATGGGGGTGGGGACTGTGCCTCCTGAGGGCCTGGGGCAGCGGCCAGCCCAAGGCCCAGCTACCCCCTTCCTCCAGGCCCCTCTCAGCTCCCCCTGTTCCAGGAAGGAGCCACTGGGAGGAGCTGCCTGCCCATGCCCCTCGGCCTGGTCTGAGGCTGGGCTCACTTGGCCCCCTGTCTATCTCTGCTTCTAGTTCGAGGAGGATGTAGAGATCGGGGAGGAGGCCGGAACCAGCCGTCGGAACAGCCGGCTCCTCGTGGGCAGCTTCTCCAAGCGCAAGGTCTGCCTGCTCCTATGTCCCCCAGCCAGAGGTGGGCTTCTCCAGCCCTGAGGGTCCCTGGGATTCCTGGCTGCCTTCTTGGGCTACAGGTGCCAGGTGTGGAGTCTTGGTCAGGGCTGGATGGAGCAGGTGTCTCAATGGCTCTCCCTTGGTCAACAGTGGCCAATGCCCAGAGCTCAGGTCCTCCAGGGCCCAAGTTGAGCAGGGCACTGCAGAGGAGGCTGCAGCGTGGGCGCCAGGACCCTAGGTCAGCAGGTCCTTCCTTCCCCAAGCCTGAGACTCCACCCATCTTGACTCTGCCCTCCTTCTGCACAGAAAAAGAGCAGCAAGCTGAAGAAGGCGGCTAGTGTGGAGGAGGGGGACGAGGACCTGGACTCCCAAGGCAGCCAGAGCCGGGGGTCAGTGCCCACCTCCATCCTTGGCCCTTGAAGAGATGGCTGCGTGCAAAGTGCTGAGGCCATTGTTCTGGCAAAAGCAGGCGTCAGATGCGCGGGCTCTGAGGCAGCATGGAGGCCCGAGGCAGCGACCCCAGGGTGCAGGGCCGGCAGCTCCCTGTGCTCCTTTCCTTAGGGTTGGTCAGCGTCGGTGCTCTAACGTGGGTTCAGCACCTGCTACCGCCCCCAGCGTCACCTCTCAGTGCATCCATGTGTGACCCGAGCCCTGGCATACACAGGCACAGTGGGCACCCAATGGACGCTCGCCAGAGCTTCAAGGGGAGGAGTATGACCCAGGTCCTGACCCCAACAACCCCCTCCCGCAGGGCTGCCAGGCAGAAGAAGACTATGAAGCTGTCTCGGGCCCTCTCAGACCTGGTCAAGTACACCAAATCTGTGGGCACCCACGACGTGGAGACGGAGGGTGAGGGGTCGCTACAAGTGGGGCTCTGGGAGGGGTGGGGGCCATTGAGATGAGGGAGTCGGGGCAGGGCAAGGCCCTGGGGTCCCTCGGGGACGGGGACGGGGCCATTGGGGCGGGGCCGTGGAGGGGGTCGGGTCCTTGAGGGCAAGGCCCGGGGAGAGGCGGGGCCCTGGAGGTGGGTGATGCCATGGAGGGGCAGGGTCATTGGGAAGGAGTCCAGTGGCGGTGCTCCCAGACCTGGTGTCCTGAAGGTACGCGTTCGGCCCACAGTGGCGTCCAGCTGGCAGGTATCCTCCTTCAGCGAGGCCAAGGCTCAGCAGATCTTGCAGCAGAAGCCAGCGCAGTACTTACGCTTCAACCAGCACCAGCTCTCGCGCATCTACCCCTCCTCCTACCGCGTGGACTCCAGCAACTACAACCCGCAGCCCTTCTGGAACGCCGGCTGCCAAATGGGTGGGTGCCTGGGCCCTGGGGCGGCAGAGGCGTTGGGAGGCAAGGGAGATGTGGCCGAGTACTCCACAGTTGCTCCGCTTAGCTCTCTCGCCCCTGACCCAGGAGAATCTTGGACGTATCCAGTCACCCTCACCAGGATGGCACTGGTGGGGGCCGCGGGGGTGGGGCCTTAGGACCCCAGGGTAAGGTGGCAAAAGACCCAGTCTGGCCAAGCTCTGCCCCTGTTCAGGGGCCGCTGTGCAGGCTCTAGGAAAGCCTGCTGGGTCGCAGGGCCCTGGTTGTGCCCAGTGTGACCCTAGCAGACTTGGGCTCACCGGCAGTGCAGAGGTGGGGCACATGCACCCCGCGCTGACCCGGCCACCCTGCGTCCTTCCTGGCAGTCGCCCTGAACTACCAGTCGGAGGGGCGGATGCTGCAGCTGAACCGGGCCAAGTTCAGCGCCAACGGCAGCTGTGGCTACGTGCTCAAGCCTCAGTGCATGTGCCAGGGTGAGGACATGGCCCCGGAACCCCAACCCTGCTGGGATCTGGAGCCCCTCCCCAGCTTGCCCCTACACGAGGGTCCCCGGGTGAGGCGCCCTGGAGCGAGGTTGGCTGGGCACTTGCTGCTCCTTCTCAGACCCTCGGCTTCTCCTGTGTGTGCTGAAAGCAACCTGTGGGTCTTTTCCTGCTGTCACCCTGGGCCCTATCACCGGGCACCCAGTCACCCATCCAGAGGCAGTGTGGCCTCGCACCCACACTGAGCCCCTGCAGTTCACCCCTGGAGGAAACGAGCTGGGTGCACATCATGGGTGGTCACAGAGGTGACCGGCCCCTTGGTACCCCTGCACTGGAGCGCTGCCTCCCCTCCCCCTCCTGCACCTGGGACTCCCGTCTGGTCGACTGGGGAGAGATGGGAGTGGGTGCCTTGGGGCTGCCCCAGAGAGCCGGTAGGGGGCTCACCCTGCCTGCTCCCCTCTTACCCTGGCCCCCCACAGGCATCTTCAACCCTAACTCTGAGGATCCTCTGCCCGGACAGCTCAAGAAGCAGCTGGTGCTGCGGATCATCAGTGGTCAGCAGCTGCCCAAGCCGCGGGACTCGATGCTGGGGGACAGAGGGGAGGTAGGCGGGAAGGCCTGGGCACGTGGGAGGGCCTGGCTGTTGGCCTGGCCCGCGGTGCTACTCTGCCCTGTGTACCAGATCATCGACCCCTTCGTGGAGGTGGAGGTCATTGGGCTCCCAGTGGACTGCAACAAGGAGCAGACCCGAGTGGTGGATGACAACGGTGAGCATGTGGGTGGGGTGGGGGTGCAGGAGGGGCGTGGGCACCCAGAGGCCAGCCTGTGCCCCTAGGCCCCATCACAGCTCCTGTGCTGGTGATGCTGGTCTGACCAGGTAGGGAAGGGCAAGGGCTGCAGCCTGTAACTCACATAACTGCCCAGGCTGCCCCCTCGGTGGGGAGCCCAGTGACAGCCACCTGGCCTTCCAGCGTTGCTTCTCTGTGCCAGCGGCCAGCCCAGGAGAAGCTGGTGGGGGACGGTATGGGCCCGGGTGGCCTCTGGGTTGGAGCTGTGATGGGGACGGCCTGCTTGAGAGGTGGGGATGGGACAGAGGTGACAGACACCTCTTCCTGGTGGCCTCCAGGATTCAACCCCATGTGGGAGGAGACCCTGGTGTTCACGGTGCACATGCCTGAGATAGCGCTAGTGCGCTTCCTTGTCTGGGACCATGACCCCATTGGGCGTGACTTCATCGGCCAAAGGACGCTGGCCTTCAGCAGCATGATGCCAGGTGCGCAGGGGGCCAGTGAGGGTTGGGGAGGGCAGAGCCTGGGGCCAATGCCCCTATTCTGAGTCCCCTGAGGGCCAGCAGAGGGCTCTAGGAGGGGGCAAGTTGGCTCCTGCCTAGCCTGGGCCTGGGGACACCGAGAGCGCTGAGGAGGAGGGTTCAAGGCCACAGCACTGTGTGGCTGGATGGGGAAGGAGAGCTCTAATCTCATCTCCCAGAGGAGGAAAAGACCCTTGCAGCTGAGGCAGTCCTGGGAGGCTTCCTGAAGGAAGCAGAGTCCCCAGGACCCGGCTTGTGGGTTGTAATCAGGGCCTTGGGACCTTTAAGTAGAGTGTGAGGCCTGGGTGAGCGTGCCCCCTGCTGTTTCAGGCTATCGGCACGTGTACCTAGAGGGGATGGAAGAGGCCTCTATCTTTGTTCATGTGGCCGTCAGTGACATCAGTGGTAAGGTGAGTGCCACCTACAAGGTCACTTGTCGTAAGGGGCATACCAGCCCCACCCTACCCCCTCCATCCCTGTCCCTGGTGGATATCTTGATGGGCCTGTGTCTCCATCCAGGAAGGGGTTGGCAGGGCTCCCGATGCACCTCCGCCAGCCCTGCCTCCGAGACACACATGGTCCTTCCCAGGCACCCCTGGTCCCTCCCGTCTCCCCTGAGTCCCTCCCGTCTCCCCTGAGTCCCCCTCTACTGCTTGGGGCCCCCGGTTCTCTGTCCGTCCTTGAAGGCATCTGCCTGGCTTTGCCCCCTGTCTCCCCCGCACTCCAGCACATTTACCCCAGGAGAGGGTCTGCTCCCACTTCCCTAGTGTGCAGAGCCCAGGGGTCCCCAGTTCTGTGTCCGGGGCCCAGTGGGGCTGTAGGAGGTGGTCTGTCAGGCACACACGGGGGTCTGTGTGTCTCCCGGCACTAACCGTCTCTCTCCTGCCTCGCTCCTCGGCCCTGGGTGCTGGCGGGGGCCCTGCAGGCCTCCCAGCTCCATCGTGCGTCCGTGGTCACCCTGTCTGTCCTGTGTCTCCGTCTCCTCGCTGCACGCCTGCTGTCGGTGTCTCACGGCCTCACTCTGTCTCTTTGGTCTTGCAGTGGGCTTCTGTGTGTCCAAAGTCTACTTTTAGAAGCACAGCTCTGTTAGGAGCTCGAAGGTACCCCAGCGCGGGGGCGGCGTGGCCTGCCCGCCCCTACCTGCATGCTCAGGCCACCCCGTTAGCATCTGTGATTCCTGGTAGCATTTTGCAGACTGTCAGCTCATGTGATGTGGGTTGGGATGTGGTTCTGGGTCCCCTGGGCCATCCTCAGGCACAGAGCAGCATTTACGAGGCAGGTCCAGGACTTCAGCCAGGCCTCCCGTGTGTCTGCCCCGAGGTCCGGCCCATCTCTTCCTGCCCCTCTCTAGGTCCTCTAGCTGCCCGCCCTCCTGGTGCCTGTGCTCTTCTCTCCTTTTCCTTCTGTGTGCACCGCCCCCCCCCCCCAACTGCCTGCATGCCCCTGTGATCTCTCTGTGCCTTGATGCCCTGTGCTGGGGTTGGGGAGGAGGGGAGAGGCCCCATGGACCAGTAGCTCTGAGCTTGAATTCTGGACCTTCCTCTAAATGACTTTTTCGCCAACTCTGACCAAATTGCTCTGGATTTGGGATCTTGAATCAGGCAGCTGATTCAAGTGCTGGCCACTAACACCTCCACCCTGAAGTGCCCCCGTGTCGTGGGCACTGTGACTGTTTGCAGGGTCTCTGCATGCAAGGACCCAGTCAGCCTGTCTGGTGTTGACTGAGACACTTGCCAGCTGGTCCTGGGGACCCTGGCTGCCCTCCCCAGGCAGGGAGGCTACGGGGAGAGGCCTTGCAGGGACTTCCTGGGCTCGGCTGCCCGGGAAGGCCCTGAGCCAGCATTGGTTCAGGGGGCACCAAGTAAGTGTGGGCCCTGCTCCTGAGGCCCCGTGACCAGAGAGCAGTGTAAGGCTGGAAGCATGGCCTGATAGGATCCCAGAAAGGCCTCCTGGAAGAGGCAGCACCTCCAGGCAGTGGGCCGGGCAGGGGCCTGGGCGAGAGCACGGGGCTGCACCTGGCTGTGCTTGCTGCCTCGGCCTCAGTGCCTGGGGTGGGTGAACGGGACCGGGGCTGCTCCATTGGGTTCTCACCCCGCTGCACTCTCTGCCCCAGCCCTGTGCCAGCCTGCCCTCAGAGCTGGGGGCCAAGGGCTGGAGGGGTGCAATGTGCAGTGAGCACAAGGCTGGAGCTCAGGTCTCTGCTTAGGAGACCGTCCAGCCCTTCCTAGGACACTTGCCCTGAGACCTGCAGCCCCTCTGCCAGTGCCCATTCACTCCACCCGGTGCAGGCTGGGTTGAGGCTGCAGATGCAGCCACTGCTGACCCTGGTAGAGATGCCCTGGAGATCCTCCTCCTTAGGCTTGGCCCCGAGTGGTGCCCCAAAACGAGCTGGTCCCTTGGGCTGCACCATGTGGAGCTCAGCTGGACAGGGCTGGGCAGTCTCCAGCCCCCAGTGTCCGGCTGTCCCCTATGTGTCTCCATCTCTTGCAGGTCAAACAGGCTCTGGGCCTAAAAGGCCTGTTCCTCCGAGGCCCAAAGCCCGGCTCCCTGGACAGTCATGCTGCTGGGCGGCCCCTGCCCCGGCCCTCCGTTAGCCAGCGGCTCCTGCGGCGTACGGCCAGTGCCCCGACCAAGAGTCAGAAGCCAGGCTGCAAGGCCTTCCCAGAGCTGGTCCTGGGCCTGCAGGACACGGGCTCTGAGGGGGAGGCTGGTGATGTGGCACCCTCCAGCCCTGGCCCCACCCCGGAGGCCCCAACCCGGGAGGAGCTGGGCAGCCGCAGCCCCCGAGGTAAGGCACCGGCGGAGAGGAGTCCAGAACAGGAGCGGCCCCCGCGGGTGCCCGCAGGCCCCGGGCCTGCTGGGATGGCCGCCACCTGCATGAAGTGTGTGGTGGGCTCCTGTGCCGGTGAGGATGCCGAGGGCCTGAGCAGGGGGCGGCTGCCCAGCCCGGGGCCAGAGGGTGGGCACTCGGCCATCAGCCAGCAGCCCCGTGCCTGGGAGGACTCGCTGGGGGCTCCCCACGCTGCCCCTGGGAGAAGCGGAGGGGCCCCCAAAGGCTCCAGGGCCTGGCAGCCCAGGCCGGGCAGCAGCGGCTCCATGTCCTCGGACTCCAGCAGCCCGGGCAGCCCCGAGGGTGCCACCCACTGTCCCGAGGGTGCCCGCAGGCAGGCAGGGGCCCTGCAGAGGGAGATGAACGCCTTGTTCATTCAAAAGCTGGAGGAGATTAGAAGTAAATCCCCCGTGTTCTCCACTGGTAAGACCAGATGCTCCTCAGCAGCGTCTCCGTGCTGGCCCTGCCCCGTCCCGCATGGCCTGGCCGGTGTCCCGCTGCACTTCCATGTCCAGAACTGTGGCCTTCGTGTGCTCTCTGTGCTCCATCAGCTGGTCCCGTGGGCCCTGCTGCCCCTAGCTCCCTGTGTGCCTACGACATGCCCCGTGGGCCTGACACCTCTGAGGCTGGGAAGTGACCCCAGGGTGGGGACTGGGGAGTCTGAGCTGGGCCCTGCTTGCCGAGACCTGGAGGCCCAAGCACGGCCTCTGGAGACTAGCTCCAGTGCCAGGCCCAGCCTCCCTCCTTGGCCTGGCTGCCAGGACCCAGGGGCAGTTTCTAGGCCTTCCTCCTGCCTCTCCCCAGCCCTGGCCTGCACTGCAGTCCTCTGGGAAGACTGGCCTGGGCTCCTGGCAGGGGCTTGGAGCCGTGACATCAGGGCTTCAGCTTGCAAAATGTGAGGGGAGCAGATTGCAGGTGACCCTCAGCCCCAGGGATGGGGACACATGTGTGAGCAGCTCTGCTTTGGACCCTCCCCTTGCCCCTGCCCTCAGGGTGGTCATGACGGACCTGTCTGTGGCCCCTGCGCACAGGGAGCGGACCCAACCTGGGGAGGGTGTGCTAGAAGCTGAGCCTCCCTCCTGCACGTGCCTAGCCTCCCCTCCTGTGTCCATGGCCAGCCCCACACCTGCTGACCACCCTTTTCTCCTTTCTGTCCCCATGCTGCCTCCCTAGTTAGGAACTGAGAGCAGCTGAGTGCCAGGTAACAGGGCCCGGCCCCCGTGTGCCCTGCTGCCCTGGCCTTGGGAGGCCCCTGCCTATGGGCATAAAATCCAGTTCCTTCCCCAGCAGCAGTGGGTGGGCTGCAGGGAGTGGGGCGTGGGGGCAGCTGTATGCACGCAGAGGGGCCTGAGTGCAGGCGTCCTGTGGGCACGAAGCTCCGGGCCACCCCCGACACAGGCCTCTCCCTCTCCCCCACAGAGCCCCGCCCCTTCTCCATGCAGAGGTCAGTCTCCTCGCTGTGCAGCCTGGAAACCATTGCCGAGGAGCCAGCCCTGGGTCCTGGGCCCCTACTGCCAGGGGCAACCTCCCCGAGCCATGCCCCTGGAGGGCCCCAGTGCTCTGCAGGGCCCGGCGCCCACTCGGCGAGTCCCCCAAGGGCGGCTCTGGAAGCTCCCAGGCCCTTCCAGCTCCGGACAGGGAGCCAAGCGAGTGCTGAGCCAGCCCCAGGAAGCAGGCAGTGGGCATGCGGCACTGGGAGCCCTGCTGGGGCCTGCAAAGGGGCCCCCAGCGGCCATGTAGAAGGCAAGAGCCACCCCCGGGCTCTGGGCCACGCGCCCAGAAGGGCCAAGAGCGAGGGGCAGGTGCCCTCGGAGTCTCTGGGTGGACGGTGGCCCCTGGCTGGGCCCTGCCCCGCCGTGTCATTGGACGCCACTGGCGGGGACCGGCTATGGCAGCGGCTGGAGCCAGGCAGCCACTGCGGCAGTATGTCCTCGTCCTCCAGCCTGTCGTCCAGTGACACGGTCATCGAATTCGCCATGCCGGTCCTGGGCCTGGGGCTGGGCTGCGACAGCCTCCCAGGGACCCTGACAGGACGTCTGCCCCTGCGGCCCTGCTCAGCCCCAGTTGCCCGCCTGGACCCACCTGCTGTGACCAAGAGCAAATCCAACCCCAACCTGCGGGCTGCTGGCCAGCTGCCTGTGGAGCCGGATGGGCTGCAGCCCCTGCCCCTGGCTTCAGGGCCACCCTGGCGCCACCTCCCCCTGGCAGGCCTCCCGGACTGCACTGTGGCTGCCAAGTCTAAGAGCCTCGGGGACCTGACTGCAGACGACTTCGCTCCCCGCATGGAAAGCCTGGGCCGTGGCCTGGGCCTGGCCGGAGAGAGGCCGGCCAGGCAGAGGGCACGGCCGGATGCCCTGACGGAGCAGCTGCGCTGGCTCACGGGGTTCCAGCAGGCTGGGGACATCACGTCGCCCACCAGCCTGGGCCCTGCTGGGGAGGGGGTGGCAGGCGCCCCGGGCTTCCTGCGGCGCTCCTCCTCCCGCAGCCAGAGCCGTGTGCGTGCCATCGCCAGCCGGGCCCGCCAGGCTCAGGAGCGGCAGCAGCGGCTGCGGGGTCCACGGGGACCCCCGGAGGAGGAACGGGGCACCCCCGAGGGTGCCTGCTCTGTGGGCCAAGAGGCTTGTGGGGATGTGCTGGCCCCCTCCAAGGGTGCCACCCACCAGCCCTTAGGTGCTGCCGCCACCGGCCTTCTGCTCCGATTCTGACCAGCCTGGGTGCCCACCGGCGCTCCCCCCCACCACCACTGCAGTCCAGGCCTTGGCAGGCCAATGTTTGCTCAGGATGGGAGGCTGCCCGCCTGTCCCTGGTGTGGCTATGCCCTTTAGCCCCCGCCCCTCCTCCCGGGGAGGAAGGGACCCCCGTCCCAGGACCAGGTAAAAGTTCCATGACCTTTTAAGATTTACGTACACATAGAGGGATATTTAAATTTTTTAGAGACAAAAGCTTCTACAATATGAAAATGGTGCCGTGTCCCTTCCCACTGTTCCCAGTCTCAGCCGTGTGGCGTGTGCGGGCGCGCGTCTGCCCGGTCCTGCTGTGCCAGGCCTGGTGTGCTTGTCAGGCGCCCAGGGTGACCAGAGCATGGCCGTCCCCATAGACTGCTGGCTGGCTCTGCACAAACCCTGCTCTGTACGGGACGTTGTATACGCTTGTAAACTCCTGAACACAACTCCAATAAACACATCCGTGCTTGCCCATGTGGGCCCCTGGCTCACTCCCTCTGGCCATGTACCCAGTGTTCCCGTTCCCTTACCTCTGTCCATGGATGGTTTGGCTGGACTTTGCCCGGGGCAGGGCCACAACCCCAACTACCCTGTAGCTTGCCCCCCCACCCAAGCCCTGCTTGTCTTGTTGGGGGCAGACAGCCCTGCTGGGGACCCCAGACTGAGGCCCCTGGAGAAGTTCTGAGCACACGCTTCCAGGACTGCCCCTCCCTGGAGAAGCTGGGGAGCTGGCGGGGTCCTAAGGACATCTGTCCACTCTTCGTGCTGAGAATCTGGCTGGCACAGGAGCTAGCTGAGGTGTTACAGGCCACTGTAAGCCCTTCTGCAAGGGACAGCGCTCCTGGGGTGACCCCGCCCAGGCATGGGGCTGCACCAGGACCAGCTCTGCGGTCTGGGCTGAGGCCCTGGAGGCCATGAGTGCTAGGAACAGTGTCTGAAAGGCTGAGTGCTGGTGGGTGTGGATGACCTGGGGTGGGTGTTCTCTTGCCATGTCCCTTGTAGGCCTCAAGAACCTGTGCTGGTCACTTGCCCACATTCAGCAAAGGCCCGGAGGTGGGCAGCTGCACTGGCTCCACTTTCCTTCCCCCAGGACCCCCAGGCTCCTGGGGAACTGGCAAGGCTGCTTCCATCCTCCGGTCGGTCAGAGGGACTCAGCCTGTGGAGATGGAGCCCAGCCTCGGGAGGCAGGGGACTCCAAGGCAGGGTATCTGGGCTCCCAGGGTCTCTGGAACAGTGGTGGTGTGGACATGAGGGACACAGCCTGGGTGATCTATGGGGCTTGTTCAGCTCCAAGTGGGTGCTGCCTCTGTGGCCAGTTAACTTCCAGAGGCTGCCCTCAGCTCTCGAAGGCCCAGGGCCCTTCTGCTCCAGCTGAGAAAGGGAATGGGGGTCCCAGGAGGAGCAACGGGCGGGGCAGGTGCTCAGAGCCCTGAAGCCCTCACTGTGCAGCCCCTCAGGCTGCCCTGGCCTGTCCAGTGATGCTCCGGGTCCCAGCCGGACAGGTGAAAAGACCTGTGAGGGGTCATGACCCAGGCCAAGTGGGGCTCTGATCAGACCCCTGGAGCCCTGCTGGGTGTCTGGGCCGGGTGCCCTCTGCACAGGGAGCCCCAGACCAGCCAGGACAGTGCTGCCCTCCCACCAGGGAGAAGGGGAAGACAAGGGGCGGCCTGGGGAGAAGAGGGGCCAGGGCAGACCTCACAAAGGTAGCCACAAGAAGCTGAGCCGTGCCAGGGGTTGGGGGGAGTGTTGGGGTAGAGGTGGGCGAGCCCTAGAGGAAAGGGCCTCTCAGGGACCACACAGTGGGCAGGCCTGGCTGGGTCCTCTGCTCCCCCTGGCGGCCACTCACAGGAAAGCCAGCCCTTCTCTGCTGACCCAGTTAAGAGCTCTGAGGTCCACCCAGAAGCAGGGCTGGCACTCAGGTCACCTGGGGTGGCTGCTGAGGTGTCAAGCACGTCGTGCACCTTGGGGTTCGGTGTAGGTTCCAGACCACCAAGCTGAGGCTCCTGGAATGGGGCACAGTGCCCTGGCTCCCCAGGCCCAGCAGCACAGGTGTGAGGGGGGCTTGGGGAAAGAGGACCGGGCCTCGGTCCCTGCAGGGACAGCCTCGCTGGTCTTCCTCATCCTGCCTGTCCTCACGTTGCTGGGTTCTCCAGCCACCCCGGGTGCTGGGCAATTGGTCCTTCCCAGTGCAGAGGGCTGTTCTGAGGCCGGAGCCTTGGTGGCAGGGCCTCACATAACTCTTCACTCCCGAGACCCTGGAACACGCAGGCAGCCTCGCAGCTCGTCCACATCCACTTCTGCAGTGACCCATCTGCAGCTCATGTCTGGCACAGCCTGAGGGATGGGTCTGGAGGGAGATGAGTACACCCCAGAGCTGGGCAGGGCTCTGAGCCCGGACGCCCACATGGTCAGAGGTGCTCTGACCAGGAGAACGGACCCATCACTAACCCCAAGGGCCCTCGAGGGTCCTCGAAGCCAGGACCTCCTCTCAGCAGGCTCTTGAGTTAGGAGAGCTGCTCAGAGCCCAGGCTGTCCCTGGGGCCATGGAGGGCAGGCGTGGGGGGAGGTCTTCTCCAAACACGCTAGAGGCCATCTAGGGAGAGACCCCACTGCCGGGCTTCCCAGGAGGGTAGACGGGCCCCCGTCACAGGAAACAGCAAAGGCAGAGGCGCTCCGCTCTCACTCTGGAAACTCTATTTGCTGTGCCCTGACCTCAGCATCCTGTCAGGGGCAGACATGTATATATATTTATATATATATATGTATATATATATAAAAGATTATTCAACAGTTAAATAGATTCCAATACGAATGTCTCATGGGACAAAAGTTTTGTCTCCCACCACGAACACGGCAGCATTAAAGGAACATTGAGCCCAAGGCCATGAGCACTGGGCCCACCCCGGCGCACCCGGCTCCGAGTCACTGAAGCACAATATAAATATTTTGATTTGAACACGGTTCCCTGTTGCAGTCGAAATACATTCCTGACGCGTGACCAGCAGAGCAGCCCAGGGGCCGCGTCTCACTCAGCTGGGACCTCATACTTGAAGATGACACTGAAGAGCTGGCCGCCCAGCCGCTCGGCCAGCCAGGAGTTCTTGATGACGGCCAGCTTGAGGCTCTCGCAGCACAGTGCCGCATGGTAGTTGGTGTGGACGGCACGGCCCATACCCTCGATGACCACCAGGTCGGCACCACGTTCCCGCACCAGCACGGCCAGCCCCTTGTCCAGGCGGCTTTGGGGAAGAAGGAGGCAGTGAGGGAGGTGCAGGCAGGGGCCTTGAGCCCTGCACCGAGTCACACCCCGCCTCCTGCCAAAGGCAGTGGCCCTGAGCCCACCAGCTCTGTGGGCCCTGAGTCCAGCCTGCTCCCCAGACAACCAGCCAGGCAGCCGCCCTCCCAAGACCTGGGGATCAAGACCTTGGGGACCTGCGGCAGCTGCACTCTCATTTCTACAAGGTGGCTTGTCCTGAAAACTGGGCCTTCATGATGCTTTTCTATTTGCATAGGGTTTTATTGTTCCCTCCACCCAGGGAGGGATGAAGTCAACACCAGAGAGGCGTCACAAGAAGAGATGGAGAGGCTGACACTGAGAGCCCAGACATGTCACTTTTACTTGGGTGGTGCCACCTTCTAGGAGCCCTGGAGGGAGAGCCCTACAGCCATGAACTGATTATCTGAGGGCAGCTACCCATGGTGGGGAGACGGCCCCGGCACTTACAGGGGGACAAAGGGTCCCTGCTCTCTCCGCCCACCCTCCCAGGTCCCCTGCCACCGGGCTGCGGCTGGCCCTGCTGACTTCTGCCGTGCCCAGGGGGCCTGGGAGTGGAGGGCCACCTACCTGAGGTCCAGGCATGGGGAGCTGGAGCCTGTCTGCACCAGCAGGAGCCTCTCTTCTCTGAGCGCCGAGCTACCGAGCATAGGGGTCGGCACTGTGAGGTGACGCCCCAGGAAGCCGCCCCACTGCGCCCCCGCCCCTGCCCCCTTGGGGTGCCAGGCCCAGCCTCCCACTCAGCTTACTGGATGACGGGGTCCATGGCCGCAATGCGCTCAGCCACAATGAGGGACTCGCTGTAGGTAACGTCATTCAAGGCGGGTCCCGAGTTGCACGCCAGGATGACCTGTGGCAGGACGCCCAGCTCTTTAGCAGCCATGATGGTGCCGGGCCAGCCTGGGCTCACCTGCCCGCCCTCCACCCCCCACCCCGGGGGGCTGCTGGCCAAGAGCATGGCTTCTGGCGACCTCTCACGGCCTGGACAGCTCTCAGGTCAGGCTGACCAAGGTCAGGCTGACATAAGCCCTGGAACCCAACATGTGGGGTCTCTTCCTCTCTTCCCGCCCTGCCGCCGCCTCCCTGGCACCTACCTGCGCACGGAGGAGCCCAGGGCAACGCCAACCCCACCGGGCGCAGGCGTGCGGGGCAACGGTCCTGCCGCGTGGCCCCTACACTCACCTCCGTCCCTCTAGAGAGAAGCTCCCTGACAAAGGGGAAGACTCCCAAAATGACGTCTACTCCACTGTTATCTGCGAAAATTAAGGCACATTTGTGAGGGGGCCCCTGTAAGACAAAACCAGGACGTTCAGTTGGGAACAGGCGCGTCCAAGCGTTCCAGACACCTCCACAGTCCACTCCCCACGGCCGGGCAAGGGCTGCCAGGTCTGCCAGCGCCAGGGGCATGGGGCAGCCCCGGCCTCTTCCAGAACAGCTGGCCTGAAGGACCTCTGAGCTGAGGCCAGCGACCTGACGTCTGTCCTGTGGGAGTCAGGCTTGGAGCAGGGATGTCACCTTGTACTCCCAGCTTGGGGGTGGGGGGAGACACTAAGGAGCCCTTGGCTTACCCCGGGTCCCCACCCTGGGGGGCAGCTCTATGCCCATCCCCTGCACTGCCTCCTGTCCTGTGAACCCCGCTCAACCCCCTGCCCCCAGGCCCCGAGGGCACAGGACAGAGGTGTGGCAGCTCCGTGTACCTTCAGTCTCTGCAGCCATTTGCTGTAGGAGTCCACGAGCCAGGGCCGCTCTGTGGGAACAGGGACGAGGTCACCCGCTGCCCGTTTCTCACCTGCCCCTGGCTTGGTTGGGACGCATGGCCCCCGCTACTCTCACCCGAGTCCCCGGACCAGAGGCGAGTCCCGGGTGTCCCTACCTTGCAGCTTCTTTTTTGCCTCCTCGAACCCAAACTGCGGGTCAGACTCAAGGACACTGCACGGGGAGGAAGACACAGTCACCCAAAGTCCAGACCTTAGCTTAGCCCTGACCTCAGCCCCCAATCTCAGCTCCCTGACCGTAGCCTCTGACCTCAGCTTCCTGATCTTAGACCCAGAACTCAGCCCTGGCCCTCAGACCCCCGACCTCAGCCTCCCTGACCTTAGGCCCCAGACCTCAGCTCCCTGACGTCAGGCCCCCGACCTCAGCTTCCTGATCTTAGCCCCGACCTCAGCCCTGGCTGCCCGTGGTCCTGAGCTGGGTGAGCGCATGGTCACCATCACTGCTGCCGTGTCCGCCGGGGAGGGGGAGGTGGTACAGGAGCCTCCGTGCTGCGGCCGTAGACCAGGCCCTGAGCAGTGCCGGCCACCAGCCTCGCCCAAGGGGTGCCAGGGATGTGGGCAGGGAGGCAGCGGCTCTCCAAGGAGCCTGGGTCCAGCAGCACCCAGGGTTGGACCGGTTGAGGCCCCTGCATGGCAGTGCCACTTCTGTGGTGATGGAGGTGAGCCCAGGGAAGGCACTGAATGGGGGATGGGGGTCCTGGGAGGCACACCCCGTGACCCAGGGCTGCTGAACTTGGTGAGGGACATGCTTCCTCCACATACCCCGTACCACCTCCACCTACTCTACATGGCCACCATAAATGTGGAGTTTCCCACTGAAAAAAGCCCCACGCCTGCTCTCCTATGGATGGGAAGGCTGACCCCCGTGCCTGTCCCGTCCACTCCCGAGGCCACAGGTGTCTAGCAGGGCTTGAGCTGTACCCCATCTGCTGAGACCCACTGCTGGTGGATCAAGCTGAGTCAGCTGAGGCAGGGGTTGGGGCCACCCAGGGCCACATGTGGCCGAGGGGCTGCAGCTCTGAGCCTGAGCTGGAAAGAGGGGGCAGAACAGGCCAAGGGCGGGGAGGCACCTACTCAGAGACAGCTTTTGCGCCCCAGTCAAAGACGTTGCCAGCCAGCAGCCCTTTCACCAAGGCCAGCTGCCTCTCCTCCCAGTCCAGTGCGTCCAGGGCACTGACCACCCTCTGGAAACACTTCAGTGCCACACCATTGTCCTTCTGCTTCACCTGCGGGGAGACGCACATGGAGACATGGGCCAGCCTCCTCCAGCCCCCAGCACCTTGCTGGGACCTGCAGGAATACCACCAACCGTGGGCCTGCCCTAGGGGACAAGAGACCTCAAGTGCCATCATCACAGGAGACCAAACAAACCCAGGCCATGTTAGCTTAAAAATGGCACTGAGTCACAACAATGGGGGTGAGAAGAGTCGGGGTGCTGGTGTCGGTGCAGGTTTCAACTGCACCCTGAGGGCTGAGGCCCAGGGGTGACTGTGCCAGGGCCAAGGGCAGGGCAGAGCAGAGCAGAGAAGAGCCAGGGTGGGGGCCCAGATCCTCATGGGCACTGCTGATCTGACCATGAAACCCTCAGCACCCAGATCCCGTCCCAGACCCCTGTGTGCTGGGGAGGGGTGGGGGGCAGAAGCCGGTGTGTCATGCTGGCCCTTGATCCCTCCCACTGCTCTGGGGCCGCCCATTGCTCCTGGGCATGTGGCCTCCTGGTCAAAGAGCCCAAGGAGGCCTCCAGGTTGCCTGCCAGGCCCTGGAAGGCTTGTCAGCAGGACAGATATCCTCGGGAACCAACTCTGAGCGTCCGGGCCAACCTCAGGAGGCACCATTGCCCACACTCATACCAGTTGCTCGTCAGACCCACGACTCTGCTCTGCTTAGGCAGTCAGCATGCTGCCTGTGATCGATCCACAGCTGATGCTGCTGACAGGCCGCCCAGGGCTTCTAGGGGATGAGGCCTCACCAGGGCGACTCTAGGGTGCAGCCTATCGCCAGGACCCCGCACCTCCCCAAAAGCATGCACCCACTCACCCATGAGAAGGGAGTGCTTACCTTGGAATAGGGGTCTGGGAAGTTAAACTCATTCAGACAGTGCTCTCTCGTGTCCAGGAGGCTGCGCACAGTCAGGGTCCCGTAAGCACTGGGAACAGAGCCAGGTAGAAGGTGGCTGAATGGGCTGGACAGCCAACTACCTGCCCATTGTGCCCTCCACCCCCAGAGATGTCCTCAAGGTGTCAGATGACAATAGGAGAAGCCCAGGAAGCCAGGTGGTGAGGCTGAGTAGGCACTGGGCTGTGCTTAGGGCCCCCAGGCATGGGGGAAGGGCACCCAGCTTCCAGAACCTGGCCTGGGCGGGTGCAGGGGCCACTCACAAGGGCTGGTGCCGCAGCGTCTGCAGCTTGTTCCAATACTTCTGCCGGAACTTCTCAGCCCTCTCGGCTGCGTCCACAGAGCCCGGTTGGCTTGCCACAGCACGTTTTACAACCTATTGAGAACAGGGTGGCCAGAGGTGCTTAGGGCAGCCCCAAGCCCATGGATGGCAGGCTCACCGCCTGCCACGGCAGCCACTGGGGGCTTCCCCTGCCATTTGGAAACGGGGTCGCCACTGCCCTGACCCAAAGCTCATGTTCATGTCCTGTGATACAATCCCCGGGGCCCACCGGCCACCAGCTCCCATCTGGCTAAAGGGACAGGCAATTCTGGACCATTTTCAGAGCCTGTGTGGGCAGCGTGGGCCCTTCCTCTGAGGACAGATCCCTCTCAGGGGCTCCATGGAGAAAGAGGTGCTCCTAGAGGGGCTCTGTGGCCTTGAGGCGTGACTAGCCTAAGTCCCGGGTCCAGCCCTTCCTGCTCCTGTGCCTCTGCAACCCGCCTGCCTTTTCAGGAAACATGGGCTGCCAGGCGAGCCCAAGAGGATGAGCTTCGCTGACACAGTGTCCCAACCAGAATCGATGCAGAGCCACATTTCTGAACTATAAACGATGTCGCTGATAAACAGCTCCTGGAAAGTCCCTGTCCTTCACCATGCCTCTCGTGACCCCTTGGGAACCCGAGGCATTCAGGGATGGCCATGTTCAAAGGCCCACAGTCACCTTTCCTGACGGTTGGGTGTCTTACTCCTGGGGGGATGTCCAGCTCTGTCCTCATCCCTCACCCCACCCCCACCCCACTGGCTCTGGTCCTCACCCCATCCAGGGCCTCCTCGAAGCAGGTGAGCCAGTACTTGCGGGCCAGGGCGTCATCCGTGAGGTCGACCGTGTCGGGCACATAGGAGGATGGGTCCAGAAGGAGAGGCAGGTTGACCAGTGGCCTCTCCAACCGGTCCATTTCCAGCAAGTCGAACTGGAAGGATGAGAAGCAGGTAGGTCCATCAGCCATGTCTTTTCAGAAAAATCAAACCCATTCCTCCAAGTTCAAAAACTGGTTTCTCTGGACAAAGGGAAGCTGTCCTGTGGTGAGTGGACAGCCCCGTTCCCCCCATCTCTGGGCCCCTCACGTCCTCTCTCAGGTGGGTGTCTTCTCCACTTGTCAGGCCTGAGTCTGACACCCTGACCTCCTGGACACCCTCTGTCTTCCTGCTGCACCCTGTGTGCTATGGTCTAAGCTCAGGACCCTGTGCACATAGCCACCTGTCTGGTCCTCACCTCTCCTACTGGGGGTGCCACTACCACCGTCCTCACTCCCTGCCCAGAGGGCCTGTCCTGCAGCTCCTGCCGAGTCAGTTCTCCCGCAAGGACACAGTGCCCCCTCCTGAGGCCCCAGTGCCGAGCCACTGCTCCCCCTGTGCTCTGAGAGGGCCTGGACACTCGAGGCTGAGGCCAGTGTCATGGGAATAAAGGGTTCCATGTACTCGGCCCTGACCTCAAATGAGAACTGGGGCGGGTAGCCATTCCGAGGCCACAAGAGCCACAAGAGCGAGCTCGGGCTCCCCCGCCAGGCGCTCCCGCAACCCTCCAGGGAGCTGCCCCCCTAGGAGCACTTCTGACCGGCCCACTAATGGGTTGGGGCAGCAGGTGTGCTTAGAGCCAGGGACGGTCGGAATGAGAAGATTCACCCCATGAGGGAAGGACTGGTTTCGAGGATGCCTCTGAACATGTATTCAGCAGAGTAAAAGCTGCTGTGTTCCCAAGGGGGTCAAAGGTGGTGGCCTCCAGCTGGGCCAGCCTGCAAGGGCACCCCCACCTCCCTGATAGGTGAGAGCTCAGATCTGAGCTCGACTTCATCTAGGCTATGGATACTCAGAAAAACGGCTCCAGGACACAGTGGGGATACCCACACCCACCTGCAAGGCTGCAGGGAGCCCAGCACACCAGATGCGCACAGGTCCTAGAGGGTGACTGTGTGCACGTCAGCGCTGGCTGAAGGGTTTCTAGCCTTCCCACCTGCCCATTTAGTTTTGCAGCCTGTAGAGCAGGGATCTGCACTGCCCGCCCTCCAAGAATCAGAAACGGGGCCTGGAGGACGTTGGGCCTTCTTCTGAAAATCAGTCACAGCTCTGACCAGGCCTGGGCTCCACCACCCCTGTCCTAGGCACCTGAGCTCAGAAAGGACCCAGCTACCCTGCATGGCTGGGCTGGGTGTGAAGGACGCAGTGTGGAGCACGGGCCTCGCCTGGGAACTGGGGCTGCCGCATGTGGGGGGCTCCTCCAGGAGAGAGACGTGGATGAGCACATTCTCACCATGTTTATGCCAACTTTTTAGAAACTGCATCCACAACTGAAAAGCAATCTTCCCTCCAAACAGCCAACAGGCTTGTCCTGAAGGAGGTGCCCCAACCCATGTGCCCAGACCCGGCTCCGGCAGGCTTGGCCTGTCCTCCTGCCCCACGTGGTTCTCAAAACTGCTCCTGGGCTATTTGGGATGTGCTGTCAACAAGCCAGCAAAAGCGTTCAAACAGTGCCCTGGGCGCGGGTGGGCCATGTGGGACCACCCAGTCCCACCTGGAAGCCCCACTCCACATCAACTCCACAGGCCTCAGCCCAAGGGGAGATTGAGCAACAAGCAGTATTTCCCAAGGACAGCAAGCTTTGCACGCCTGGGACTGCCGTGGAGCTGTCGTGCAGAGAACATGACCTAAGAGAAGAGGCCCTACTGGGTTTTCACTTGATTGTGCTGTAAACGGGCCAGGGCTCTGGGGAGAGATCCTCAGCCTCCTTAAATGTTATCTTTGCTCTGCAAACACGGGATGGACTGCATGGCTCTGGGGCTCTAGCTAAATGTCTGAAAAAGCTGAGATGTTATAGAAGGAAGGAGGAAAGTCAGCTACAGGTACAAACATCACTCTTCAACCCCCAGAATATGTGGTTTGAGACCAGCCTGCACCAGGAAGGGGCAGGATTGAGCGTGGCTGCAGCAACACAGGGCCTCTCTTGGGGACCACCGAGAGTCCACAGAGGTGGCACACGTGGGACCCAAGGCTCCTGACTCTGTACTCACAGTGCCGCTCCTTGCCCGCTGGGTAGGGCAAAGCTCGGGCGATGAGCTCATGAGCCCAGAGCTGCCGGCGTAGTTTTCTCCCCAGCTGTATTGGTTTGGGTCTGCAGGACAAGAAACCCAACGTCAGGGGGTGAGCAGCTCGGCAAGCTACAAGCCGGGGGTGCCTGGGCCACAGCTGGGAGGACCAGCTACTGAAGGTCTCCCTGGCGCCAGGCTGTTCTGCTGTGCTATTTCTCATGGGCTCAGAGACCTGGCAAGATAATCACCGAGACCTTTCCAAGCTTCTGAAAGGTCTTCCTGGTTATCTCTTCTCACATAAGAAACTGGACTCAAGGACACACTGAGGGTCAGCCCATGCCACTCTGATTGGCGCTGATCCCGAAGAAGCCTACCCTGCGCTTCTGGGGACAGAATCACACCTTGGACTCCTTCATGTGTCCTTCAAAGAGGACAGACCGGAAGCACATCTCAACAGCTGGAGAGATGGTGGCAAGGGGCCAAAGGGTGCAGGAGGGCCAACGTCAGGTGTGTGGAGCCTCTGCATGAAGCCCGCCATGCATGAGGACCCTGTGGGCTGATTACATGGCATCCACGTGAGTTGGTTTCCACTGGCGATCACAGGAAAGGTTCCTGCCACTGCTGGGAGGGGCCCATGAAGCCCCCATATCCCACTCACAGCCTCCCCGAAACCTCTCCTTCTGGCATTGCCGGACATGGGCCAGGACCCATAGCTGGGTTGCACTCACTGTCTTGCTCGGCTCCTTTGAGAAAGGCTCCAATGGCGCCCAGGTAGCCTTCATGCCTCAGGAACAGTGCCTGGACCTCCCCCTGCCACAGAAACACCCCTGAAGCCAGCCTCGCACACAAAGCGCTTGGCCCAAGAACACACATCCACCTGAGGCAAGAGGCCTCCCTCCCAACACGGTGAAGGCTGCCCATAGTGCACTGGGCCCCGGGACTGTACACACACATGGAATTTAAAAGCCCACCACCTAGAGCATGTGGAGCATCTTCCACAAAAACAGACAGCCACCCAGTTTCCTGTGCTCACCAGGTACGACGTGCCCCCGTAGCGCCACAGCCTCAAAGCTCACCCAGAGCTCTCAGTGAGAGGCAGTCTCTGGACCTCACCCTTAGCAACATGCCAAACTGAGGTGGCCACCGCGCCCCAAACACAGGATGCCCAAAGCTAGAGGGTGGGAAGGGGCTGGGGGCCAGGGTTTGGGGCACTCAGTTTCTGGTCCTGCCTCGCTGCCCTCTCCCCTCAGGCCTGCTAGTTTTAGAGACATGATAGCGGTGAGGCCAGACACGATGACGGCGGGCAGAGCTGGGAAGGCAGCGGAGCTTGTTACCTTGGAGAAGAAGTTGATGCTGTAGGTGATGGTGCGCATGGTGACTGGATGGCCGCGGATGAAAAAGCCGCCAAAGTACACACGGTCCAGGCAGTGGAGCCTGGCGTAGAGGCAGGCAAGCTGCCCGATGTCATTGCTGATCATGTGCAGCAGGCTCTTGGCCATGTCCTCCTTGGAGAACTCTGGGGGACGGAAGCAGCGCGCTGGGCAGGCAGCCGGGCGGGCACCGTGCGCCGCGGTGAGTGAGAGCAGGCGCAGGGCCAGTACCTTGGTCCGCGGTGGCAGACTTCCCGAAGCTGCTGGCGATGAGGTTGCCGCTTAGCCCCAGGGTCTCGTGGGCCCCTCCATAGATGTCCTGAACCAGCATGTCCACGTTCGTGTGCTGGCCTCTGGAGGCCAGTTGCAGCAGCTCATCAAACTTCTGGGGGACAGAGCAGATGGGGCTCTCAGGGACTGCAAGCTGGGGGAGCTCCCCTGCCAGCCCCACAGCATGTGAAGGATGCCAGCCGCCAACCAGGGCCATCTCAAGACATGGCCCTGCGGACACAGGGCAGGGAGAGGTGGGCATCTCCTTTGGAGCACCCAGCTGGGTGATGCTCTGGCCACTCAGATGCCCATCCTCCTGAGACTAAGTAACAGGAAGAGGCTAAGGGGAGAGCCACTTGCACACAACCCCTGCCAAGCACAGGCCCCAACCCCACAGCCTCCAGCCCTCTCCGGAGGGAACTGGAGCCAAAAGCATCCAACCCCAGTAGCCGAAATACCTTCGTCTTGGTGAGCAGAGCCCCAAGCCCCCAGAAGGTACCGCCCCCGATGGAGCTGCCGCCAATCCACTCAAATCTGTCCTCCGTCTCTACCTGGAGCAGAACAAGGGCAGGAGCATCAGCAAGCAGGCCCCCAGCCACCGGCCAGCAGGTCCTGCGGCCAGCAGACATGGCGACTCGGGGTATCCCCTACCCAGGGGACAGCCCTCTTGGAGGCCAAGTCTAGGGATGCTTGGCAGGTGCTCATGGTGGAAGTAGAGCTGCCACCTCCCTACAGACAGCCAGTGTCCAGCACTCTGCCTGTGGCCCATGAACACCAGAGCCAGGCCCAAGTGTGCCCGTATCCCTATGCCTAGCACAGCTCTGACACATAGCCAGGGCTCGACACGCCACTGTGGAAGCCCCACCCTCTTCCACAAGCCAGGCCACACCTTCACAATAGAGACCCCTGAGCCAATGTTGACCAGGAGATATGGGAAGATGTTGGCGTGGTTAGTCTGAAACCGGAACTCAGGGTCGGAGTCTTTCTGGTACACGAAGGCTTCGTGTGGGATATTCTTCAGCACAAAGTTGCAGCCCTTGATCAGGCAGGTCATCACATCCTCCTTGTCAACCCTGAGAAAGAAAAGCCCGCTCACTGGAGCTGGTGTGCCCATGGACCCCAGAGCCTCCATCCAGTGGGCCAGGGAGCCTCACGTCACCACGGGAGCGGGCAGACTCAGTCTCGGTCTCGGGGTCTCCCTCTCTTCCTTTCAGCCCTCGCCCCACCTTGTGCAGTACCCTTCCTGAGGTTTGGCCACCCAAATCCTGCTGCAGCTGGCCCAGAGCCTGACCTCAGGCCCATGGCCCCCTGGCAGCTCCCCAAAGTCTCACTGTGGTTGTGGGGCCTCAGGAATCCCCAGAGCAGGGAGGAGGGGGTGTATAGCAGCTGGGCCACTGCAGTCACTATTTCAGAGCCCAACCCATGAACTGAGGCCAACCAGCCTCTGAGCTCTCACCACACCCCATCCCAAGGTCCACACTTACTTCAACTGTAGCTTTTCTTCGATGAGGTCTTTGAACTTGTATGCCCCACCCCCAGTCGCCTGGATGACCTTGGTCTCGGTATTGACGAGGTGGTCTTTAATGAAGTCCAGGCAGGCTTCTATGTAGGTGTTTTCGAACTTTACAAAGTGCAGCCTGGCGGTTACCTCCTCTTGGACGGAGATCTCATAGGGTGGCTCGTGGTCCTGCTCTGTGTCCTGGAGAGAAGTTGGGGGACTGTGTGTGTGCACTGCCTTGGGGAGGGGGCAACACTGAGACACAGCCTCGAGCACCCACAGCAGTGCCAACGCAGGTGGGAGCCAGGGGCATGAGTAGGGGCAGAAAGGGAGCTAAGCTAGGAGGTACAGAGGGGTGTCAGCATTCAGCAGTGCCAGGGCTTGCCCAGGTCCCCCCCAGAGCTCACCTTGCCCGAGTGGTCAAAGGACCGCACCTTGGCAACTTTGTGCTGCACGGTGGAGTAGTAGGCCAGCTTGGTTAGTGACCCGCCTGCGGGGGAGACACGGACGCGGCAGATTCAGGAGTGGCTGGAAGAGACCTGAGGCTGCCCCTCCACAGGCCCTCCTCTGCCAGACCCGGGTCCTGCCCACGAGGTGTTTGGTGCTACTTGAACTTGAAAAGCCTGCAGGGCACCAAACAGAGGAAGGCAGTGAACTGTGAGACCCTAACCCTTTGCCTTCCTCGAAAAGAAAGGTCTGTTCTTCCTTGGAGCCCAGCTGAAGTGGACATTGTCTGTCTCTCCTCGAGGAGCAGAGAGACAGGGCTGTTTCTGGGTGACCTCAGTGACTGCTGGTGGTTTAGGAAAATTCGGCTTCAAGCTTTGATCATGAGGATGAACCAAAGGAAAAAGCTGATGAATCTACTGTTTTCACTGAAAAGCACACACTTGACAGTCCAGGGAGAAGCGGTGGAGGAGGTGCTAAAAGGAGCATTTCTCAGAATGGACAGGTGGGGGAGGGACTGTTTTCACTAGGAACATGGAAGGAAGGTCCCTGAGAGCAGCGGCCCAAGGCCTGGACTCGCCAGGGAGACCGGCAGCAGGACTCGTTAACGCCCCTGGCATGTGACTGACAACGGAACATCAGGAAGCAGATGAGGCCTTTGGGCAAGTTAAAAAGATGCCCAGAGTGGTCCTTTCCGGAGTCAGAGAGGAGGCATCAGGGAGGCTCCAGGTGATGCAGGGCTGTGAGAGCAGCCAACCATACACAGAGTAGAGAGAGGCAAAGACTCAGCTCTGCAAAGCAACTTCGGAACAAACTATGCTTCTCAGAAGGTCGAAAAAAATGAGGAGGAAGTCCTCATCGTGAGAGGAAGGTTAAAATAATCAACTACCATTGTTTTGTGACACAACACCAAGGGAGCATACAGGAAACGCTCAAGTCACAACATGTATCTGGAAACACCTCTATACCCGAGGGCCACGGCTCTCCCAGGTAACAAAAATCAAAGCCCCAATTCTGAGACCATGTGCACAGTCCTGGTCGGAGCAGCCCGCATGGCAGTGGGGACAGGGCCTCCAGAGACATCCTGTGAGCCAGCCTCATCAGGCACGGAGGGGCCCACGTCCAGTTACTGAATCCACCATCCTGGGCTTGCTCCCATCCTGAGGCCATGAAAGCTTAAGACAGAACTTGGCTTTAAGCCTCCTTATCCCTCTTCCCTGCCCCTAATCCCAGCTTGGCCTGCAGCACCTTTCACTGAAATGCCTGTTGCTGGATTCACCTCTACGAACAAATCCTTTCCTAAAAAGAGGCAATACAGGACCTCCCTGGAGGTCCAGTGGTTAAGACTGCTACCCCTCCCTCTGGTTCAGTTGATCTGTTTGGGGAACTAAGATACTACATGCCATGTGGCATGGCCAAAAAAACACACACACACACACACACCGGCAAACGCAAAGGGATGAAGACCTATTTGACAAGCTCATCAGAAGTTACTATCAACAAACTCTCTGGTCACAGAAATCCAACTGCAGATGGTGTGTTCTCCAGGTCAGCTACAAATCACAACCATAACTGTGATGGTTTGTGGGGGGCCCTGGGGGTTGGTGAGCTGGGTTCTGTGCACTGCACATCATGTGCACCGAGTGGGAGAAGCCTGGCCCTGCCCAGACTTGTCACCCAGCCCCGCTGAGCAGCAGAAGGGGTCAGCAGTGTGGGCGCAGCCTTTGCTCTGTCTGAGCCCAGATGTGCTCACAGGGCAGCATGCAGGAGCCTGTGGGGACCAGGAGATCCCGTCTGCTCTCAGGTCCCCTGGGATTAGAGTGCACGTCAACCTGTCCTTCCCCCGGTTCCACACGCCACACCAGACAAGGGCAGTGACCAGGTACACCCACACAGTACTGTGCTCTTTGCTGGACACCATGGGCTCTCCAGGCCTCCTGCGCCATCCCCCACTCCTTGGGGCCCACAGCATCCTGACTGATGGGAGGAACCTGAGCCAAGACCCGTTCATCCAGATCCCTGGGGGCCTGGCGTGCGGCAGTCCCTCCTCTCTAGGCATCCAGGGGTGCAGGACATTGCTGTGCACATTCCCGCCCTGCGGCCCCTTCCACTTCACCCAAGGAACCCTCCCCCTGCGCCGGAGAAACCTGGAGTCAGAGCTTCCCTGGTGGCACAGTGGATAAGAATCCATGTCTAGGAGACACAGGTTCGGTCCCTGGTCTGGGAAGACCCCATGTGCCAAGGAGCAACTCAGCCCGTGAGCCACCATGACTGAGCCGGCCCTCTGCAGTGAGCTGCAACTAACTACTGAAGCCTGAGCACCCCAGAGCCCATGCTCTGGAACAAGGAAAGTCACCACAGTGAGAAGCCTGCAACTAGAGAAAGTCTGTGCAGTAACACAGACTGACTGCGGCCAAAACTAAAAAACAAAACAAAAACCTGGCGTCAAATCAGCTTCGAGTATGTGCTGATAAAGCCTCCCTGAGGCTTCTGAAGCAGGGACTCTACCAGCAGACAGGGGTGCCCCACCACAGAGAGGAAGGGGCTCTGAGGACCCTGCAGCTGAGCCCTCCTGGATGGAGAGGCTTGGGGAGGGGACACAAAAGGGGGAGCCTGCTTGTAAACCAAACACTGACAAGCACTCTGGCTTTGCAGATTCCTGGTTGAGGACCACTGCCCCAAGTGGTCCTTCACCAGCTAGCTGCACTAGCAAAAGTAAATCCTGACTAGCAATGAACATGTCCTTACCAGAGACAGAGGACCCAGACAGGAGGCAGGGGGCGGGNCCAAACACTGACAAGCACTCTGGCTTTGCAGATTCCTGGTTGAGGACCACTGCCCCAAGTGGTCCTTCACCAGCTAGCTGCACTAGCAAAAGTAAATCCTGACTAGCAATGAACATGTCCTTACCAGAGACAGAGGACCCAGACAGGAGGCAGGGGGCGGGAATGGCGGATTTCAGAGGAAATAAATACAAACACTGGAAACATCCCTTTGGGTCTGCCAAGGAACCTTGATTAGGGAGGATAAGCAGGCACTCCTCCCTTTGCAGAGACAAGCTGGGGCCACACGAAACAATGGAGGTAAGACTTGTGGCCAGGAACTTTTTGGGAGCACTTCAGAAACCAGTTAGGTGCAGACTGGCTGGAGCAGAACTACCAGAGCTGGGGCAGCAGCACCAAGTCTAGAAGCTCAGAGCATAGGGCTAGTGGATTGGGGTCACCTCCGGAGTGAGCAGGGCTCAGAGGACAGCGGTAGGGCTCACTCGAGCCCCCAGGCTGGGCCTCCGCTCACCGCCTTCCAGCCCAACGTCCAGCAGGGCACCGTTCTGGCAAGTCTCCCCCAAGGAGGTCGAGCTCCCGCTCACAGAGCTGCCCATGCTCGCCCTATGCCAGGCTCAGCCCGGCCTCGCGCTTTGCAGGTTGGGACTCAAGGCGTTCTCCACTTCCCTGGATGCCCCCCACCCAAGCCCCTGATTCCAGGGACTCCCAAAGACGGGGGGNGGTGGGAGATACCCTTGCAGCTGGGCAAATGTGTTTTGATGGCGAGATCCTCAGTGCAGGGGAAAGCATCTTCCTCATGAAAGATGGAGTCTGTGGGAGTTTGCAGGGAACAAGCTGAGAAAGCTCCCAGATGATGTTGGGGACAGACTTCAGGGCCCATCTCTGGAAACCCTGGAAGGCTTGGAGACTCTTAAGGGAAGTGTACCCCGTAAAGGCAGTGGGAGCTTTGCGAAAGAGCCCAGTGTTGGAAGCAGACAGTGTGCCAGGGGCCTTTGGCACCTGTCTCCTAGGTGCCAAACTCCTGGGGCAGTTACTTTGGGTTTCGACCTCAGGCTCCATATGAGCATACCACTGGCTGCCTGGCAAGGCCCATTGGAACATAGACCTGTGAGCAGCACAGACTCAGAGCTCCAGGGTGATTCAGGGAGGGCTTCAGGAGAGGGAGGCAGCCTTGCAGGCTGGCCTGGCCACCAGGCTGGCCTGGAAGCACACCCACGGGGACGGTTCAACCATGTGTCTGGCACACAAACAATAAACGTGTGGGTGTGGGAGGGGCTGCTCCCAGGGCTCAGCAGGGACCCAAGGGCAGAGCAGTACTGTGCTCATCTGGAAGGGGTGCTGTGGACCTCCCCTCCAGAGTGGACAGAAAGGGCTGGAAGGCGGGGCCAAGAGAGGTGCTGAGGAGAAAGGAGGGCCAGCGGGCCTCAGTGCTTCTGGGTCTTTACAGACTCAACCAATACTCTGTGCCTGCCTAAAAATAGACAGCTGCCCTTTCTGAGGCGAGGGCCGGCCTTCCTGTTGCCAGCACTGCCTGTCTCAGACCTGGTGAGTGGTCAACCTGCAGGGAGGCAGGCGGGCCACCTCTGGGCTGGCCAGGAAGGTGCCCCAGGGGCTGGTCCAGGGAAAGGGGCTCCAGGTGTGTGGGGAGGATCGTGGAGAGGAATGTCTCTCGTTTTTGGCACAACTAAACCCCTTTGACTACAGTGAGAGTGCTGCAGGCTGTGGGGTCCCTCTTAGCACTCCACTCCCACCCCCACCTGCAGGGAGCTAGTGCGAGGTCTAAGGCAGGAACCCAAGTGCCCCCCCACACCCCCCTTACTGCACAAGGGGACCCAAGGTGTTCAGAGACCCTCTCCCCTCCAGCCTGCCTCTCCCGTGCTTCCTTGCCTCTCAGTCACTTCCTGCCCCACCTACTTGTCCCCTCACTCCTCATTCCCAGCTTCTCTTCCCTCCCTGCTGGTCAACCCTGCTTCCTAGCACCCGTGCTTCTCCTCTGCCTCCCCTCCTCCCTCCCTCCTCAGCTGGAGCCCAGCCCTTCTTCGGGTGTCCAGGGGGTCATTAGCAAGGACAGTGCCCACCTGTGGCTGCATATATCACAGTAGTGCCTGCTCCCCTTCATCCCTGCCAACCCACTTGCCTGGTGGCTGTCAAGGACATGTGTGAGGCACAGAGACAGATCGCGAGGGGGCTGAACAGTCAGATTTTATTATCAGTCTCCAGAGCAGTCCTGTGGTTCTCACATGACCAAGAGTTCAAATTCTGAGTACAAAGTCGTGCCCATGTACACCCAGCCACATGGAAATCCTTTAAGGATCATGGCGGAGACCCTCACCCGCCCCACGTAGCCCATTGTGAGCCCCGACCAGACAACCAAGCAGATGTAGGGCCTTTTGGCCTGGCTCTGCCCAGCCCCACGCCCATCCTGGCTGACGCTCTCCTTCCTATGAGGATACACCTTGAGTTCCGCCTTCACGAAAGGCAAATGCGGCCCGGCAGCACCGGATTTGAGAAAGCCCTCTACACACAGCTCGGGGCTCCGGCTGGCCGAGCCCCGCCATCTACAAATATCATAGAACCCCGGCAGTGGGGACTTCCCAGAAGTCACTTGCTGAAATGCAAACATAGAGCAACCCCATAGGGTCAGACATTTGGCAGAAGACGGGCCCGATTGTCCTAAATGACAAGGACTCTGCACGCATTCTCTGAGAATGACTCTCCTGCTGGCCAGCCAGCCTGGAGAGAGAGCCTTCCGGAGAAGGGGTGCATCCAAGTCTGAGGCCGCACAGCCGATGGGAAGGCTTTTCCCCCGCCAGAGGAACTCCCCGGCCCTCTTGTCCTCGGGGCTGGGCGGCCGCCTGCGGGTCTAGCCAGTCACCAAGGCCGCCAGAGGCCACAGGCGGGCTGTCGCGCAACGGCAGCAGCGGTGGCCTTGGCCGGGGCAGGCGCGGGCGCGGGGCTGGGCGCCTTGGGGTCCTTGGCGGGCGCGGCGGTTGCGGCGGGGGGTCGCTGGAAATGATACAGCAGCTTCATCTGCGTGTCGTTGGCCGCGTGCAGCGTCAGGAACTGCACGGCCTCCTGCAGGCACCACGAGTAGCCTTCGCTGTAGTCCTGGTGCAAGCTTTTGGGGCCGGCGGCGGCGGCGGCGAAGGCTGCGGGGAGCGGGGATCCGGGGACAGCAGTGAGCAGGGACCGCGGTGAGTCGGGGCGCGGGTAGCGGGGTAGCGAGCATCGGGGCCGGGGGCGCAGGGAGGGCGGCAGCCGTGAGCGGGGCGCCAGTGAACAGGGTCAGGGAGCGCGGAGGGGCGGTGAGCCAGTTGCGCGGCCCGACTCCTGGACGCAGGGCGGCTCACCTTTGCTGTGTTTCAGGTAACTGACGGCCATCTCTAGGATGTCGGCCTTCTCCAGCTTGGAGTTGGGCTGGTGGCGCGCGAACTCCTGCTCCAGCAGCAGCTTCAACTGCTCGATGCTGCTGTTGATGCGGTCGCGGCGCATCTTCTCCACCACCGGTTTCCGCAGCTGCAGGCGGGAGGAGGGGGCGTCAGCCGGACTCGGGCCACGCCGGCGCAGGGGCTGCGGGGACCGCGTGCCAGACCGGCCGCGCACTTACTCGGTTTTTCTCTTTGGGGCTGAGCAGCTCCACGGCCACGGTGCTGGGAGCCATGCCTGGCGCGGGGAGAGGCGAGGCGGCAAGGCGGCAGGGAGCGGAGCTGGCGCGTCCCGGGCTGGCCCGGACCCCGGCTCCTATATAGGCACGGACGGCGGGCTGGCGCCTGGGGCCCGGGTGCCGCGGCCGTTCCCACACTCCGCGGCCAATGACGGCGCGGGCCGCACAAAGGCGCCGGCCCATTAGCGCACGCTAAATTGCCTGTGAATTGGCGCGGGCACAATGGGCGCTCCCCGAGGAGCAGGTGGGCCGCGCGGCACAATGTCCGGGCTGTGGGAACGCGCTCGCCCTCATTAGCATCCCGGGGCCTGATGCTGGGAGCCCCGCGCCTCAATATGCTGCCTTTTCCCAGGCCGCAGGGACGAGGGCGGGGGGGGGGGGGGGGGAGG
>SJYA01002443.1:2042547-2057661 GCA_006410615.1 Neotragus moschatus | reverse complement strand
GGGGGGGGGGGGGGGGGGGGGGGGGGGGCAGGAAGGAGCGGTGCCCTCCCCACCCCTCGCCTCCACAGCCCCCTTCTCTCCCTACAGCCCCCTCCCTAGCGACTCCGCGCTGCTGGCTTGCAGAGGACAGGAGCGCGGATACGGAGAGAGCTCTAGAATGTACAAGTGCTGCAGCTTCCAGAGGGCTGGGCACCCTCCCAAGCAGGGACTTGCTGCCCTCAGGGGAGGGGGAACGGAGGAAGCAGACACAGCCACCTCCCTCTGCTCAGGTGGACGAGGGGCTCTCATTATCAGACCTACTGGTGTATGTGGCAAGTCCCCAGGCTGTCACATGGGACATGTGGCTTAAGAGCTGGAAAATGGGCTGCTGCGCCTCCTAGGCTGGGCTTTGGGTAGCTTCAGGGAGCCAGAGTACCTGAGATGCCTTCCAGGAGCTTCTTCGCCCCCTCCTCTGGGGAGCTAAAGCTTATCAGGCTGTAGCATCTGGGGTGCTTTGAACCAACAGGTGGCCGCCATGGCCCCACCCCACCCCCATCTGGCTGGCCGTCACAGTGGCTCCAGGCATGCTCCTTACAGGTATGTGGTCACTGGTCCCATGGGACAGAGGGGAAAACCTCAGCCACATGCTGTCCTATTTCAGCCCTATGGGCACCTGTAAGATCTGCTGTCCTTAAGCATTTTCCCAGTGGTGGGAAAGGGGTGCCAGGAGGCAGACATGAGGCCCCTGCCCAGAGTGCACACGAACACTGTACCAGCTCAGACCCACTAGCGGAACCGCTGATCCTGGTCCCTGGTCAGCCCAGCCGAGGGCCAGTGACGACTTGGGGGCCAGCCCCACCCTGGGTCCCTAGGGGAGTGGCTGCTTGGAGCACCCTTCCACCCGGAACAGTCACTGTCCTCTGATTCTCTGAAGCCAGGAATCCCGTTCTGTGGGGACTGAGCGAGGGGGTGGGGCTGGGGCTGTCTTCTAGGGGCAGGGCAGGATCCAGGAAGGTCCAAGGGGCAGCAGGGCTTTAGCCCTGGGAGCCAGCAGTTGGCATCAGGGCGCATTAGCTGGAGTTCAAGTCCAGGAGCACAGTTCTCTGGACAGCAGCCACCTCTGAGTGTGGCTGGGAATCGCAGGGCCCTAACAAAGGTCTTGGCAGGGACTCGCAGCTTGGAGTGGTCTGCTTGGTGGACGTGCTCAAGAAGTCCATAGCACAGGAAGCCTTTGGTGACCCAGAGAGGGGCCTATCCAGGAAGCAGGAAGATAGTGGGCAGTCTTGGCTTGGAGTCAGCCCAAGACAGCCCTGAGAGCCCCTGGTCACCCCTGGGTTGGATTAGGTGAGGGGCTCTGGGGGTGGAAACGTCAGATGACTTTGGATCGAGATAGAAGGCAGCCCAACTTCACCCTTTGGCACCTGCTTCTCCCCTGAAGCACCTCTCCTGAAGGGGACACAAGCCCAGGTTGGTTGTAGGAGGCAGGTAACCCTGAGGTTCCCGCCTTGGGCCTGGGCTCCTCTTTGAGCAGGGGGACCCCTGCCACAGATATCTGGCCATATCTGGTTGATGCCAAAGGGCTGAGGGTACCTGGGCAAAATGAGGGTGGGTGTGTGGAGGACACGTGCTCTGTACTTTGCTCCACAGCCCATCTGGCAGCTCCCACAGGCTTCAAGGGGGACCTGGTGACGCTCAGCCAAAGTAGGGCTTGTGCTGGGCAGCTGGCCTGCTTATGGACTCCCTGGGGGCCAGGCTGTGGGTGGAGAGCAGAGTGGCTGAGTCTCCCGTGTCCCCATTCCCACACCCTGCCAGCCCAGCACCCTGTGCCAAGGAGGAGCTTGGCCAGGAAAAGGGAACGCAGGAGTAAGGGGTGGGCCCTGGCTGCAGCCCCCACCTGAGCCCACGTATGCCTGACTGTCCAGCTGCTGGCAGTGGTGCCCCAGAGTCCTGCCCAGAACTGAGAGCAGCACCCAAGCTGGGACCCGTCCCATGCCCCCTGGCTTCGGAGGGGCAGTTGTCTGGGGGGGGTGTGCCCTGCCCTGGCTGCCTCCCCCAAGCCAGCTTTTGGCCCAGAGGAGACACGTGCCAGCAGAAGTGGTCCAGCCCCCACCACCCCAACTGTATGCCCACCTGCAGTGGGCCGGGGTGGAGGTGAGGGTAGCGGGTGGTCTGTGGGGGAGCTGCCTCCTCCCTCCTCCCCCCCCGACAGGAGTAGCTTTGATCCAATTTTGAGTTGTGGGAAATATGAAATGAATGGTGTTAAATCTCAGCCCAGCCTGATGAAAGGCTCGCTGGCTCCCTCCCCGCGTGTGGGCCAGATGGCAGCGCGGCCTCCGAGGCACACGCCTGGCCTTTGTGGGCCGCTTAACACTGTGAATGGGGCCAAAGTGTGGGAAAGTCGCTGGGCTCCCGGCTCACACGTCCGAGGTGAGTGGCCCAGAAGCCTGGGGGGGCTGCCGAGGAGGGAGAGTTTGGGGGCAGGGGGAGAACCCAGGGCTGCTCCTGGCTGGCAGTCTTATGCAGAGGCAGCCCAGGGTGTGGAGGGGGTCAGATCCTTCGCTTCGGCAGCCCCCAGCAGCTGGGGAGGAGAGAAGGGAGCTTGTCTTGCCCCCATCCTGGAGAGCTCACTAAGTCTGGGGTGGGGTGTCTGGAACAACCACTGAGGCACCTTGCTGTGGATGTGGGGGCTCAGGCCAAACACACTGGGTGTGATTATGTTAGAATTTGGTAATCGAGGACCACAGCCCATTGCTAAGTAACCCACACCCCAGGTCCACCCCTCCCAGGCTGACTGCAAAGCCAAGGGCACCATGGGGGTGGGGGTGTGCTCCAGGGGCATTTGCTCCCCGTGTCCAGGGAGGTCTTCTCATTGGGAAGGCAAATGGTACAAGTGGTATGGAAAATAGTGTGGCAGTTCCTCCAAAGTTAAACAGAATCACCACATGACCCTGCAATTCCACTCGTGCTCTGTACCAAAAATAGTGGAAAGCAGGATCTCAAGGAAGCCTTTAGAATCACGTTCACAGCAGCCTATTCACAGTTACCAAGAGGTAGAAACAACCCATGTCCATCAGTGGATGAATGGATAAGCAAAATATGGTTCATCTATATGACAGAATATGGTCCAGCCTTAAACAGGGAGGAGGTCCTGACACCTGTTCCAGTGTGGATGGACTTTAGGACATGAAGCTGAGTGAAATAAACCAGACACAGGAGGACACATCCTATGTGATTTCACGTCTCTAGGTCCCTGGAGGAGTCAAAGACACAGAGACACAAAGTAGGAGTGTGGGGGCTGGGGGAGGGGAAGGTGTGGGGAGTGAGAGTTTGATGAGGACGAAGCTTTGACTTGGGAAGGTAAGACCATTCTGGAAACATGGGGACGGCTGCACAACAACGGGAATGTACTCAATGCTGCTGAGCTGTGCACTTAAAAATGGTTGAGACGGTACTCTAATGCTATGTGCATTTTACCCCAGTTTAAAAATATATATGAACAAGGAGGACTCCTTGAAGAAGAGGCACACATTCACTCCCACCCAGCCTTGTATTTGGCCCCAGGAGACTCTGCCCCGGACCTCCCAGTGCCCTGCAGGCAGGACTGGTCTGGAGGGGACATTGCCATACCCACTGGCCTCTGCCCAGCTCCAGACTGCCCCTCTACCCTGCCTAGGGCCAGATTCCCTAAGAGGTTGTGCCGTCCACAGGGCTGTATGAAGCCCCAGTGTCTCAGGTACAGGAGGGCTTCCTCCTTGGCATGTGGGGAGTGGGCAGGCTGGGGCAGGTGAAGAGCAAGGCTGGCCTTCTGGGAAAGCAGGGATTCCACCATCCACCGTGGTGCCCCCACATCCAGGGCCACCACAAGGACCCCAGGCTGTGCACAGGGCAGAGATGGGTGCCCCCGGGGTTGTTCTGTGCCATGGCCCCTGCCCTGGGCTCATCCAAACGCAGCAAGTGCTGTGCCGCCTCCTACCGTCTAGTGGCTTCCAGCAAGTCCCTGGCCAGCCCTCCATCACCACCTGGACAACCTGCTGTGATCCCTGAGAGAGCACCCAGGACAGCAGGGAGGCGCCTGGCTCATCTCCCCAGGTGTGAAGGGACAAGGCTGCCACTCAGAGTCACCCCCAGCCAGGCAGGCCCCTGGGGGCCCTGGATGGCCAGGATCTGTAAGCTGCTGAGTCTGTCTAGGGGTAGGGAGGGCACTGAGGTCTCTCTGTGGGGATCCAAGCAGTGCTCAATGGGGATAACAGTTTCAGTTTTTCAGCATCTACTAAGCACCACACAAGGAACAAGATTTTGCCTTCTTAGGACTGCCCAGGGAGGGGACTGTCCCTTCCCTATTTGACAGGCAGCAGCCCGGGGGTCATAGAGGTTAAATTTTGCCCATGGTCACATGAACTCAGGGACATGTGAGGTGATGGTGACATGATGGTGATGGTGGTGAGTCCACGTTTTTGAGCATTTATTACTAGGTACAAGGCAGGGAGAGCCCATAGGCACATGGAGAGGTTGCTGAGGCCACATGGAGGGTGAGGGTGGGAGGTGGGTCTTGGACCTGCGGAGGTGGGGTTGCGGAGGGGAAGGAGTACAGAGTCAGGGCTGGGGGCTTGGGGTGCAGACGTGAGTGGAGCCTGCTGTGGAGATGGGACTGGGGAGAGGCAACATACTTCCCCCTCCCTTATCCCCGGGTGTGTGCGAAGGGGCACATTGATTGCTCCCTGGATCCTCTCGCTGGAGCCACACTCCAGATGGCGGGTGGCCAGGACTCTGGACAAAGGGCAGCCGCAGCTCCCAGGCAGGCTGTGAGGCACGCGGGCTGCCTTTGTGGCTTGAAGACAGAGGGTCTGGAGTGTGGGAACCTCTGGCTGCGTGGCCGCACTGCGGTGGAGGCGCTCTGGGGGAGGAGTGCTCTGGGGCTCGGGAGCACCCGCTTCTCCACTGTCTGCTCTCCTCCACCCTAGCTCCCCACACTCCGAGAACCAGACCAGAGAACTAGATGTGAGAGGGTGCTCTTCTCCCCTCTTCCCACTGTGGATGCTTCCCTTTCCTTCCCTGGGAGGAGACACCTGGATGATGCACCTGGCCTGAGAGGGGACTGAGGTCTGGCCCTTGTCCTGGGGCTGGAGTGGGGCTAAAATTGGGGCTGGGAGAACTTACATGTAGGAGGTCACTTTGAGGGAGTAGTTAGCCTACCATGGAGTTACAGGGAAGAAAGAATGTCCACCTGACATTAGCAGAGAGGCGGGGGGAAGCTTCCCAAATGCTGACAGTTTGGGGCCAGAAACTTAATTTTTCTTCTGTCTGCTTTCTTCAGATTTTCTGGAAGGAGCATCAGCTGCTTGTATAATTTCTAAATGGGCACATTTATGCTCATTCAGGGCCCCAGGGGGCATGGGGAGTCTTGGGGAAAGCTTGAGACACTGACATTTTTCAGAAGAGCCCTGGATTTAGAGGGCTGAAGAGAAAGGTGGGAATACCAAGGGAGGATTTCCTGGAGGAGGCAGTGCCCAAGGAGGTCCTTGAAGGGAGACCAGCTGTGTGCCTGGTAAGGAATTATGAGAAGCTTTATCCAGGTAAAGAGATTGGGGGGATATGGACTTGGGGGTGAGCAAGGCAGGAATGGGAAGTCTCCAGGTCTGGCTGGAGCAGGCTTTCCCATGTGTGTGCCATGCATGTGTGCCCCAGCATGTACACCCATGGATGTGCACCCATGCCTGGGCTCTGGAGGTAAAGGGCCTGGCACTGCCCCCAGCCTCTCAGCTTGGCTTGCTTCCCTGGGTAGGTCAGCGTGTGGACACACCTCAGGCATCCTCTCCTCCCTCCTGCGGCCTGGCATTAGGAGCCCCAACTGGAGGAGGACCTGAGTTGGGCTGGATGCTACTCTGGGCGCCCCCTCCTGAAGCAGGTGAACTTGGGGCCCTGGGTGGGTGTAGGAAGACTTTGTCTCTTAGCAGCCCCCATCCTCACTGTCTGGGGGTCAGTGCCCTCCCCAGGGCGGCACCACGGCTCAACCAGGCCTCCAGCAACATTTAGAGGCAGGAAAGATTATCCCCATCTCACAGGGAAAACTGAGGTGTTGAGAGTGCCATGGTCCACCACCATCCTACCTGGGGCTGGGCCGTGGTGCCGGGCCACATGGCGGGTCAGTCAGCCCCCCGAACTCAGAAGGGGTTGAGGGTTCAGAGCTCAGAGCTCAGGGCCAGCGCTCCTGGATTGTGCTGGACCCGGGAGGTGGACCGGAAGTCCAGGGATGGTGGGTGAGGGGATGCTCTCAAACAGCAGGAAACATGAGTCCCGGGGTGGAGGGGGTGCACAGATGCCTCCTCCTGTCCCTCAGCCTGGAGTCCCCATAATAGAGGCCCGTTTGCAGAAAGGGGGCCCCCAGCCCTCTCCCCAGGGCAGTTGGGGTTCCACAGACAGCTTCTTGGCCAGTTCTGGGTGCTGCTGGGCAGAGATTCCAGGGAGTACCCCCTTCTGCTCCAGGACAGAAAGCAGGCTGCAGGGGGTGATTCGGGAAGGGGAGGTGATCTGCCATACTCTCTCCACATCTCCTCCAGCCAACCTGGAGGCTGGGCCACTCCAGCTCACAGGGCACTAGAGTAAAGCCGGCATTTCCTGAGCACCCACTGCACGCCAAGCCCCGGAGGAAAGGCTTGGTGTCTGACTCTGGGATCCAAGGATGATGATTATCATGTCCATTGCACAGATGAGGAAACTGAGGCTTTGAAAGAGGAGGGGTCTGGCCCAAGGCCACAGACTGAGCCAGACAGCCGGGGCCCTGCAGCTCCTCCTGCCCGCAGGTCAGAGGCGGTGGCAGCTCCAGGGGCTGAAGCAGAGGCTGGCGGCTTTGTCTTCTGCACTCCTCTCTACCCACCCTTTGCTCCAGCGCCCTAAGGCCGCAGAGCCCCTGCCCAAGCCTGCTTCTGGGGGTCAGGCTCTCAGCCAGTGCCTTGCAGCTTCTCCCCAGGCTCAAAGTTCTCCAGGCTGGATGCCCAGAGACCCACTGAAACCCCTATCCAAAGTGGGGTGGTTTCCAGGGGCACTGCTGGGGGCACAGACAATGCCCTTCTCAGCCCTCACCCTAGGTGCTGGGTGGGACCAAGTTGCCCATCCTGTGGTGGGGCAACTCTGCAGCCAGCTCCCAGTTTCTGGGATCTGTACTGCCCCTGCCTGTGTAGACACAGACCCCCCCCCACCCCCCGACCCAGAAGATGGTCTCCTTCCCTTTGGCATTTCAGTAGTACACTAGGGGGAGCTGGTTTTGGGGGAGGAGGGATTGGGTGGGATGGGCACAAGCGTGTCCAGGCCGAGGCTGGGCTCTGCTCTTGTCTTCTGTGCCTTGATTTACCTGTGTGGGATGGGCTTTCTCTGCCAAGACCACCTGAGGCAGGGGGCTGGCTCCAGGTTGCTGGAGCTAACTGAGGGTGGCCAAAAGGACTGGGCCAGATCATAAACCTGATAACTGGATCATATTCTGGGATCCTAGAGCTTGGACTCTCCTCAAAAGTTGCCCTTGGATGGCTGCCTGGCCTCCCCCACCCCTTACCCCTCTCTCTCATCTTATCAAGGTTATGCTCTATCCTGGGGTTGAAGCAAGGTGTCCAAAGATCTGAGGGACGCCTGCATTCCATGAGGGGGTGGGGGGTCAGCCAGGGACTGTAGACTTGGGGACAATCCCCCGGATTTTACGGACCAAACAGGCCCCAGGTTCCCAAAAGAGCTGCGCTGCAGACTTGGCAGACAGGAGCACAGATCCTGGGCTCCATCAGCCCCTACTTCCTGGGCTTCAGTTTTCCAGGTGTAAGGTGGTGGTGGGTAGCGGGGCGCAAGGGGATGACCACAGGGACGCGCGGAGGTGGGAGGTGGGAAAGCGCGGGAGCCGCGCGTCTCACGGCGCCTCGGGATTAGGGGCCGCGCGGGCCCACGTGGCCGCGCCCCGCCCCCGCCCCGCGAGGCCAGGGCAGGGCCAGGTCGCTGTCCCCAGCTGGTTAAAAACGCCGCGGTGTCAGAGAGCAGCTCGTTCCCAACCTCTGAAAGGCAGACAAGCCCTTTATTGCTCTATTATAACGCGGAGCCAGATGGTCTTTTGGGAGTTGCCCCCCCTCGCCCCCCGCGGCCGCCCTCATTCATTCAGGGGCAGACCCCGGCGCTAATGCAGCCGGGAGGCTGGGGGCGGGGGAGCAGGCACGCTTCCGCCGCCGCCGCGCAGTGTGGGAACCGCCGGGCACTGAGAACCCCCAGCCTGCCCGCGGGGAGGGGCACGGATGGGCACGCATGGAGCTCCCGCGGGGCTGCTCCCGCCCGTGGAGAACTCGCGGGCTGGCCGGGCGGGCGGGCGGGAGGATTCCTGGCGGCCCTTACCGGGTAGCCTAAACCCTACGGTGCCTCGGTCTCTTCATCTGTGAAGCAGGGAGGATGCCTGCGCCCACCTACTAGATTTTGGAGTGCTGGATAGGGGCGGGCCGCGGCCCTCCGCTATTTTCATGCCTTCCGAGAAGAGCGCTGTTACATGTTTAAATCGTTGAAAGAGACATCCAAAGAAGAAAAATATTTTGAGATACGTGAAAATGAGATGGAATTCAAATTTCAGCATTCAGAAATAAAATATTACTGGACCACAGCCAGACGATCCCTCTGCTATTACTATGAGGAGTGCTGTTCTCCTGGACAGAGGCAGACCAGAGTGGGTGAACCGCAGGTCCCTAAACCCTGACATATTTACTGTAGGGCAGGTTCGTTCACCTGCAGTCAGGAATGGCACCCACCACCCCCAGCTAAGGAATAGGTCTTGCCCCCCCCCACCCCCCGCCCCATCCCTCTTGCTTCTGGGGCTGGTGTGGGAGCCCCACTCAGAGGGGCACCTTGCTGAGGGTGAGGGTTTTCATGGGCACTGTGCGTGCCGGGATCCTCTGTCCATGGGATTCTTCAGGCAAGAATACTAGAATGGGTTGCCATGCTCTCCTCCAGGGGATCTTCCTGATTCAGGGATCACCCCAGGGATCGAATTCCAGTCTCTTAAGTCTTCTGCATTGGCAGGCGGATTCTTTACCACTAGTGCCGCTTGGGAAGCCCTCATGCCCATTGTACAGGTAAGCAAACTGAGGCCCAGTTTGTGGCTGAGACCAGACTGGACCCTGGGTTATGGCAGATGGGGCAGCAGAAAGCACCACGGCGGTCACTCAGCTCCTAGACCCCACTTGCATGTCTTCCACTGCCCGGGGGTGGGGGGAAGGAATCTTCCCCTTCACACCCATCGGGAGGAGTCCATGCCCAAGCACAGGTGCTGCTGTGCACCACAGAGAAGATCTGTTTTGTGCTAAAAGCACCCAGCTCTGCAACCCCCTTCCCGCGCTAAAATTAATTCTCACATGGCTGCCCCCATGGGCTCATTGGGGGCCCTAGGCTGGCTTGTCCAACCCCTTCCTCCACCAGCAGTCCAGCTCTGGGCCTCGGTGTCCCCACTGATGGTTGGATTGGTCTTGCTGATCTGCAAGGTGCTCCCCTGCCTTGTGCTTAGGTCACTGGGGGCTTGAGGGATGGGAAATACAAGGGGCAACAGCTTAGAGGAAGGGGGCTTTAGGCAGGCCCACTGGGGCCTGTGTGCTGTTGGATCAATAATGGAGGGATGCCAAGGAGACCTGCAGTTCTGGGGCACTGAGTTTGGAAATCCTTTCTCTTTGCCTCACTTGGCTGACCCAGCCCCATCCCCCTATCCTATGACGGCTGAAAGGAGAAAAGAATCCAGCTCTGCAGGTACTGTCCCAGCCGGGACCCTCTGCTCCGAGATATTATGGGGATCACAGATGTGAGGCTCCACATCCTTCTTGGTCATTCCTCCCTGATACCTGGACTCTCAGTTCCTTCCCAACCCCCCCACAGGATCCCTGCCCTGATGCCAAACTACTTCATCAGCATTCCTGTGGATATCTGCTGGCTCCCACCTCCTGCAGACCGCACGTTATAACTGGCAGTCAGAACCCAATCCCAGGGGCTTCAGGCTTCCAGTCCATTGAGGGGACCTCTCAGTGAGGCTCAGCAGTGGCCCAGGGCACACTTGGTGCTCCCTGAGCTACTGGGCTGGGGAGTCTCCTTGGACCCACTCAGTGGGGCAGGGTACATGATGCCTGGTTCACAGGTGAAGGCAAGTGTGGCCAAACCAGTCTTGGGCTCCCGGCCAGCCAAAAGCTTAGGGGAGGGGGCAAGATCAAGCCTCCCATCCCTAGCTACTTAAAGTGGTGGTTAAATGCCAGGCAGAGTGACCAGAGCCTGGGCATGGGGTCTCCCCTCAGGTAGAGGTGAGGGCTCCCTTCTCTGGTTTGCCCAGGTCTGGCAGTGACCCCACCTTTGGTGTCCCACCTCTAGCCTCTGGGACTCAGACGGCTCCTGGTCTCAACCACAGGTGTCCAGCAGGTGACCCTCTGGGTTCACTCAGTAGCTCTGGGCCCCATGGGGCAGCTCCCACCTACCCTGGAGCTCCTTGGTTTCTCTGCATGTGGAACAAGACAGGGGAACCCCAGTGGTTTCGCCGGCCCTGTGGACCCCCTACATCAGATGCTACTTGAGGAAGCTGGGGGGCCTGTGGACAGGGAGCCTGTGCTGCCCAAGGTTGATGCCGGCTCTTGGCCCTGGGGCTTTGAGCAGCCGCCCCGCAGCCCTGCCCACCCCCAGTCCTCGGGAATTTGGGCGGGAGGCCCGCTCCGGGTGGCTTCCCACACCCCGCCCCCTGCTGGGGACATTCATCCAGCACAAAAGGCGCGTGCCCGGCGACAAACTCATTCACACGGGCCGCCGGGCTTTGTGTGCGGGGCTGCGGATCCAGAGGCCATCTGGGGAGCAGTCGTCCCAGCAGGGCAGGGCCCTGGGCTGCCTTTGAAGGTTGAGGAAACAGCAGTGGCTGGAAGGCCACACATCTGGCCTGGCATCACCTTCCTGTCCCACAGCCCCCAGGGTGTCCCATGCATGCCCAAACCTGGCACTGCTAGGGTGACGAGGGGGCAAGGGAGATGCCTGCCTCTCCTCCCCAGCCCTTAGGATTGCTACCTCTTGGATGTACCCATCAGAGAGCCTCTGGGGGCAGCATGGCCTCAGGACAGGGCTGTGGGCTCAGGACTCAAACCCAGGCACTGCGACTACTACTACCACTTAGTAGTAGACCTCAGTTTCTTCATCTGTAAAATGGGGCTAACAACAGTCCACTGCAGGACCATGCTGAGGACAAAGGGAGGGGATAAAGGCAGAGTATTCAGGTGGCCATGCAGGCGCGGCTGGCACTAATGCTTTTGTTTCCACCCACCCTACTTGGTTCCATTTCTTGGGTTGGTGATCCCTTCCCACATGTGGGCCACGTGAAAGCCACCTGATGGAACAAGAAAAGGCCGGGTGCAGGGCCAAGGAGCACCCAGGACAATGTGACCTCAGCAGTGGCAGGGTTGGTCTGTCCTCTGTCCAGTAGAGCACAGGTGGTCCTGCCTCCCTCTCAGGATTCCAAGCAATTCCAGGGAGAGGCCGCATGTCCTGCTTAGTCTGCATGCCGTAGGCGCTAAGTGTGCCCCACTCTCCTATTCAGGCCCCCTGACCTCCATCCTGGGCCTGCTCTGAGTCAGCCCAGGGTGGGCAAAGCCCCGAGCATACCCTTCTGCTGACCAGCCTCTGAAGGGTCAGGGACCTGGACAATCCGAGGGGAGAGCCCTGAGGGGCAGGGTTGGGGGGCTCCCTGAAAACCCCACCTCTTGTGGCAGCTGGATGGCTGTGGGCAGGGAGCGGGGCGTCAGGGTTTCTCCCGCTCAGGGATCCTTCCTGTCCAAGCGGCTGTGGGGCCAGGGCTTGGCGGACAGGACCTCTGCAGAGGCGCCCTGCCCCCACCCCCACCGGGAGGGATGTCCTTGAGAGGGTGTCCTGCAGGCCCCGAGATAATCCCTGCCTTTGAGAGGCTGTGAGAGGCTGGCTGCGGACTTTCCCACAGCCCCACATAAAGGCCGGCCGCCAGCTGCTCTCCCACAAAAGGCTCCCAGCCTTTCAGAGCCCGGCGGCGGGTGGGGTGAGCAGAGGCACAGTGCAGCCTACCTGGCCACCCTCAGGCAGAGCTTGCAACCATGGAGGCGGCACCTGCTCACTGACCACTGGGGGCTAGGAAGTCCCTGGGGCTGGACACTTGGGAGAGCCCTATGGGGCCACCCAGGCCAGCCACCCGACCCTCCCCTCCCTCTGCTGGAAGCTGGCATGGTTCTCGGGCCGTCACTCATCCTTGGCCTTCTCCCTTGGACCGGCACACTCCCGCTGCTGTGCCTGCCTGGCCACCGGGCTGCCCTCTCCCACTCCCTCACTGGCCTCAGATCACCATCACCCGCTGGCACACAGCCTTGCTGCTCTCACCTCCTTTTTACTTAGACACCCTCACCTGCCCCAGCCCCATTCTGCCACACCATGCAGGTGACAAGAGGGAGACATGGAGAAGGCAGAAGGCTGGGCGCAGCCTCCATCTTGACCTCAGCTTCCTCATCTGAGATGTGGGACAGCACTACCACTTCCCTGGGCTGGTGTAAGAGCCCCCTAAATTCAGATGTTTCAAAATACCAAGTCCTGGAGGAAGCAGGGGGTGGGGTAAGGGAGGAGGGGAGGCAGAGTACCTGGCCTCAGGAATTAACTGCCCAGTGCACATCAGACAAGGACCAGCCTGGGGAGGCCAGGGGAGCTTCCCAGAGGAGGTGGCAGCTGGAGGCTGGCTTCTCAAAAGCACGGGGGAGTGTGGGAACTCCTGGGGGACATAGGCAATGGCCTCTCAGTGCAGTCCAGCTGGTAGGACCCTTTTCTGATTCAGGCCATGTCTCCATGGGGCTCCACATTCTGGGGACCCTGCACCAATTGTCGCCCAGTGAGGATGGCCTTCTCCAGAAGGTCCCCTGTCTGGGAGAGTTTGGGGTCAGGTGTGAGCTACTGGAGAGGTTCATAGGAGGGACCAAATGTGTCACGAGTGGACAGACAGCGGCCAGAACGTGGCCAGTGGGGACGCCTGTCCTCAGTGTCCGGGAAGGAACTGATCCCTATGCCAAGACCCCAGGGAGGGACACTTTCCCTGGTCCTGAGTCGTGCAAGGCTGCTGGCCGCTGGGGGCCAGGCCATGGGGCTTTGAGGACTGGTATCAGGAGCAGAGAGATTCAGTTTGCGCCCACGTGTTCCCCAGCGCCCCGCCCACACCCCCACCTGCTGGGAGCGGAGGCACTTCCTTATCCTAGCCAGCGGCCTCTGCCTCATCCACTTCCGATTGGCTGCCTGCTGAGTGAGCGTGGGGAGGTGGGGAAGGGTGCCTGCCCTTGGGCCCCCTATCCTAGTCCCAACCTGGTCCCATAAAAGCACAGCCACTACCGCCTTCCTGCCGCCCTCCTGCACCAGGCGCCCCAACCCTTGGCGTGACCCCGTCCGTGAGTACACCCAGAGTGAACCCTGATCCGGGTCTGGTGAGACTGCAGCGCAGGGCGTTCCCGGGGGGTCCCTGCAAGGTCCAGCGTACACCTCGCTACTGCTCTGCTCTCCCTCTTGTTCCAGCAGTTTGCGCGGCGCTAGGTCAGGTCGGAGCCGGGGAAGGGACGAGATGGAGATGGTGGTGGTACCATCCCTGGTGTGCTTTGCGTCTGTCCTGGCGACGGTTGCGAAGGAGTGTCACCCAAACCTGGAGATCGGGCCCCAGACAGCCCTCACTACCCACCAGGCAGTCCCCAGCTGGGCTCACTCACCCTGACACTGTTCACACTAAGGATGGATCCAGGAAAAGCGTGGCCTGCGGCCTCTGAGAATCTTTCCAGGGTTCTCCCTGCACCAAGTGAGGATGGAGACCTAGGTGGAGCTGAAGAGCGCCTTGCTGAAGAATCCCTGCCCTCGCTGCCCCAGAGCCGCAGGCGCACGCATTCCCCTCCCACTAGGTTCCCCTCCCACTAGGGTCCCAGGTCGGGGTTTAGCCCTGATGGCCAGCTGCAGTGCTCCTCCTGAAGAAGGCAATGTGGTTCCCCTCCTTTTCCTGCCAAGGCTGAGCAGCCCAGCCTGCCACTGTCTGCTGTGGGCTGTGTTCAGGCCTTGAAGAGGAGTCCTGGGGACAAGGGTTTTGTATATTACAAAGGCGGTAAATGATCAAGTTTGTCCGTGGCAGGGAGTGGGGTGGGGCCAGGGCGGGTGTGCCTGGTCATCCCGGCCTGGCCCTGCAGCTCCACCTCTCCGTCTTTCAGTCTGGGAGAGGACTAGATGCTTTATGTTAGAGCGGGAGTAAGGTGGTGGCGTGCTGTGCCCTTGAAGGGCGTGCCCACCTGCTGGACATCAGTGGGCTAAGGGGCACGTGCCATCCCCGTGGGATACAGGGGTATGCATTGCAGAGGCGCAGGGTTCATACCATGTGTGTCTCAGAACTGGACCACGTGGAGCTTGAATAAAGGTCCTGGTCTGCAGACTCCACCTGGGTCTCTGCTCCACCCTTAAGTGGACCACCACCGCTGAAATTTGGGGTCCCTGCTCAGGGCATGGGGAGGGGTCTGGGCCTCCAGGAGTGGGGCATTGTGCCAGGGTGTCCTGTGCTGGATCCCTGCCCTGCTGACCTCTTCCCTGGAACCATGGTCATTGCCCAGTCTACTCCCTCAGCCTCTAAGGACAAACAAGACCCTCTGTCTTCTGGGGCCGGCATGAGCCAGGCCTCCTAGGGGGAGCCTCCTGTCTCTGGGAGGCTCCCTATGGTGCCCACGATGTGGGTTCTGAGCCAGAGTGACATTTTCCCCAGTTCATGGCAGAGTGTTCCTAGTGTGACCCTGCTGACCCAGGGACCCTGCTGAGGACACACCAGGAATTGGGTGGAGGTGGGCTGGCGCCTCTCAGCAGTGGAGGCTGGCCCTAACCTCTCTGCTCCCTTTCTGCCCCTGTGGTAGCCGCCCAACATTACTGAGCAGAGCAAGGACTGGGGCTCCCCCAGGTGCCTCTTCTTGGACCCCTCAGTCTTCCCCCCATTGTTCCCCACGATTAGAGCCCCCTCCTCCCTTGGCGGTAAGGCTGAGAAGTCACTGGTCCTGGGCCCAGCCCGTGTCCCGCACTGAACCGGTATGGGAGGGGACGCAGGGTCACAATCTTAAAGGGAGTGTGGCCCCAGGCTCCTCCCCCCCC
>SJYA01002443.1:2014854-2041620 GCA_006410615.1 Neotragus moschatus | reverse complement strand
CCCCCCCATCCGCCCCTCCCCTGCTCCTTGACTAAAGCCCATCCAGGAGAGACCAGGGCACAGATCTGGGGTTTGCTGCCCCCTGGCGTCTCCTGGCCTGGTCCTGCCTCCTGGCGGCTCCCAGAAGGGAAGGGACTCAGTTCCCTCGCTTCTCAGCAGAGGTGGAGGTGGAGGATCCCTGGGCCCAAGTCTGACCCAGGCCTGGTTCGGACAGACAGCCAGGGGCCACCCCGCATGGGCGGGGCTTCAGTCAAGCTCTGGAAAAGGGGTGGGCTATGCGGAGAAGGCAATGGCAACCCACTCCAGTACTCTTGCCTGGAAAATCCCGTGGGCGGAGGAGCCTGGTAGGCTGCAGTCCATGGGGTCGCTAGGAGTCGGACACGACTTAGCGACTTCACTTTCACTTTTCACTTTCATGCATTGGAAAAGGAAATGGCAACCCACTCCAGTGTTCTTGCCTGGAGAATCCCAGGGATGGGGGAGCCTGGTCTCTGCGGTTGGACACGACTGAAGTGACTTTGCAGCTTAGCAGCAGCATGCGGAGAGCAAGTGGAAGTCAGAGAAGGTGGTCAGCGGGCAGAGGTGGTGACCACAGCAGCGGGCAGCAGCCTTGTGGATGGCGCCACTGCCTCTGTGCCTGGAGTGGCTCCAGATGATGGGGTTGTGAGCCATCTCCCACCCCAATGAAGGTTTCCACCTCTGAGCCCCTTGCTCCACGCCCAGGGTTCCAGTTACTCCCCTTCCCAGCAGGTCACTCCTCTGGGGGAGGGGGCAGCCACCAACGGGCCATTCCTCTGCCCTATTCCCCAGCATCCAATAGGTGTTTAATAAATGGGGGTTACACAGAGCTTGGCTTCCTGGAGGCCTGAGGAGCCTGAACTCAGGGTAAGGCCCACTGGCTCAGAGCCCTCCAGTTTCCCTATCAGAGGCGGGCAGAGACCCTCAGCTATGCAGTGGGTGACCGTCTGGTCCCTGGGCCCTGGAGGGGCCACTCCCTGCCGGCTTATCTGGGGAGCTTGGTCCAGGGGCGGGGCTGGGGCCGTGGACACGGTCCTCTGCTTCTGGATCAACTGGGCAGTTGGCTATCGTGGCTGGCTGGCGAATCCAGGGAGCCAATCTGTCATGTGTCAGATATCTCAGCAGCAGAGTGTGGGGGATAGGTTGACCACATCCATGTCACAGGCGGTGGAGACTCAGGGCTACCTCACAAGTGCTGCTCAAAAAGGCAGGAACGCATGAGTTGGGGGTGGGGAGCCTCTCACCAGGCTGTGGCCACACAACATTCCCCTCATGTCCCAGATTTTCTTTGTGAAATGAAGCCTGTGACCACATTGAATCAAAGGAGACAGGCCGGGGTGAGCATCTTTTAAATGTCCTGATAACAGTTTGGGGGAAGGACATGATCATGGTTCACATTTAAAAAGGAAACCATAGCTCTTGAAGGTGGACAACACCAGCTCCCAGGCCCCGGGGCCCCACCCTCCAGCGTCACCTCCTGGAGGCAGTTTTTCTGGCCAAGGCAGGAAGCTGGAGCAACACCCTGGGGTGGCACCTCAAAAGTGCAGGGTCTATGGCCCAGGAGCCTGACCAACTGGCCATCTCTTCCTGCACGTAGTGTGCAGACCTTCAGTTCACATGCTTCCCTTGTATTTATATTCTTTTAGTTGAACGTTTTGTTTGGAGATAATTCACAGGGAATTGTGTGAAACAACAAGGAAGGTGTTCATGCACCCTTCACCATCAGTAACACCTCACAAAACGATTGTGCTGGGGGACTTCCCTGGCCAGCCAGTGGTTAAGAATCCATGCTTTCATTGCAGGGGCGAGGGGGTGTGGGTTTTACCCCTGGTCTCCCATGCTGCATGGCACGGTTGGGGGTGGGGGGACCAACTATAGTACAGGGATCAGATTGGGGGTGCTGATTGGGTCCAGATACAGAACATTCCAAAACTGTGAGGATCATTCCTGCTTTCTTTGCAAACAAAACGTTATTGAATCATTAATTTCAGATTGTGATAAAACCTACATACATACTTTAAGTTACCACCTTAGCCATTTCTAAGTGTGTAATTCTGCTACCTTAAGGATATAAATATTGTTGTGCAGCCATCAGCACTATCTGTCTCCAGAACTTTTTCATCATCTCCATAGAAATTCTGTCCCCATTGAGCACTCACTCCCAATCCCCCTCTTCACCTGCTATCTCTGTGGACTTGGCTACTCTAGACACTCACGTGACTGGAGTCATTCAGTGCTTGTCCCTTGTCATGTAGCATCATGTCCTCAAGGTTCATCCACGCTGTGGCAGGTGCCAGAGCTCTATCCCTTCTTCTGGATGAATAACTCTCCCTTGTATGGGGGTGCCATTCCTCTCTGGTTGGACTTCCGGTGTTTTCCACCTTTTGGTGACTAACTCTGCTGTGCCACGTGAGTATACAGAGTGCTGGACAGGCCCCTGGAGGCAGAACTAGACCTGATTCATTTCTGAATCCCACAGTCCAGGGCTGAGGAGTGGGGGCCCATTGTGGAGGGTGGGGAGTGGAGGGTGCAGCAGGCAGGGAATACCTGACAAGGCTTCCTTCTGGGGACAGTATGGGGCTCCCAGGGCTGTCCTGGTCACCTGGCCTTGACCAGCAGTGAATGTTAATCCATGTCCTCATCAGCCTTTTTCTCGTAAAAGTGAAACATGCAGTTCCCAAAACTCACAGCCTGCAGAAGAGGATAGAGAAGAAAGTGGAGGTTGTCTGTGGCAGCCCTTCCTCCTCCCTGGTACTCCCATCCCTCTGTCCCCCATCCCCAGATCCAGAAGCTTTATCAGGCAAAGGGGCCCATGGTGGGTGCCTTCCCTAAAAGGAGTGTCCCCACCGAGGGGGATTTGATGAGGAGTTTTACAGCAGTGGTTCATGGGTTGGATTGCTAGTAAGGATCAGGGTGCGGCAGGGACTGCACTCCTTTAATCTGGCCTCAGTTGCTCTCCTCCATTGTCCCATTCATTCCCTGATTAGCAACTGCCTGAATCTGCTCTTTGGAACTCAGGGAAGGTCACAGAGGCTGGAGTCTATTCCTTACAAACAAGAACTGGTGCGCACAGCAAGGCTTCTGTACCTGGGAGCCCCAGAGGCTCTGATAGGTTTCACTGTCAGGGACAGGGTAAGTCGATGATGGAGCATCTCAGTACATCCAGAGGAGCAGGTGGAGCGAGGCTGGAGCTGAGGCTGAGGCAGGAAGGAGCAGCAGTCACTGCATCAGCAGGGTCACCTCTGTGGCCTGACTGCGACTGTGTTCCGTCTGCAGTCAGACCTGGTCGACCTTTGCGGGCATTGGCTGTGCTGTGCTGTTGTTCTGTTCATTGGGAGAGCAGCGAGGTGGGCAAGCAGCTATCCTCGGCCTCACTGTTACCCCTTGGGTTTGTTCTGAGTCTCTGTTCTGTGCCAGGTGCTGGGGACACAGACAGCACTGAACGAGGGAGAAAGTTTGTGGCCCTCGGGGATTACATTCTGCTCCGTGTCTGTTTGCCCTGAGTCCCATCTACTCTGGATTCATGTGTTGAAGTGCTGACCCCCAGTGTGGCTGCATCTGGAGACAGGCTCTCAGGAGGTGGGTAGAAGGGAGGGGCGCTGGTTCCAGGGGACTGGTGTGCGCCTAAGAAGAGAGACACGGGGGATGTGGGTGAGGATGGGGCAAGAAGGCAGCCATCTGCGAGCCAAAAAGGGAGGCCTCAGGCTGACCCTGGACACCTTGATCTCAGACCACCAGCCTTCAGACCTGTGAGAAATGACTTTTTCTTGTTTGAACCCTCCAGACTCAGGTACATTGCCACAGCAGCCCTCACCACTAGCTCCGCCCCGCTTCCAGGCAGGCCCCAGCCCCATCCAAGCATCCCTGATCTCTGTCACTCATGGTGATGTCTGCCTGCTCCCACATCTCACAGCAGGGCAGTCATGCAGCCTGGCTCTTCACTCAGCATAGTGACTGCAGGGTTCCTCCTATGCGGTGTGCACCAAGATTCATTGTCTTATTGCTGAGTAGGGTCCCATTGTACGAATATGTCACGCTTTATGTGTCTACTCACCTATCTGGGTTGTTTCCGGCTCTTGGTGATTACTGGGAAATCTGCTCTGAACTTCTGTAAACAAGTTCTGATGTGGGCGTGGGTGCGGGCTAGGTCGCTTCAGTCGTGTCTAACTCTGCCACCCTAGGGACTGAGTGTTGCCCTCCAGCCTCCTCCATCCATGGGATCCTCCAGGCAAGAATACTGGAGTGGTTTGCCATGCCCTCCTCCAGGGGATCTTCCTGACCCAGGGAACAAACAATTGTCTCGGGTCTCCTGTATCGGCCGACGAGTTCTTTACCACTAGGACCACCTGGCAAGCCCTCTGGTGTGGACATGCCTTCTCATTTCTCTTCCTTATTTACCCAGGAGGGGAATTACCTGGTCCTGTGTTAGGTGTGTCTATAAGTTCGTAACAACTTGCCAATCCGTGGCCCAAAGTGGCCGTTCCATGTTCCATTCATCCCTGGGAGTGCTGAGATTCCCAATGGCTGTGTGCTCATCAGCATTTGGTCAGACATTAATCTTGGCTGTTCTGTTGGTTTCAGTTTGGGTTTCCCTGTTGACTCATGATGTTGCACCTCTTTGCCGGTGCTCTCTATGCATCTTGGGTTTGAAGGATTTGTTCAAATCTCTGCAAATTGGATTGTCTTCCTGTAACAGTTCCCTGGTGGCTCAGATGGTAAAGAATCCACTTGCAATTCGGGAGACCTGGGTTTGATCTCTGGGTTGGGAAGATCCCCTGGAGGAGGGCATGACAACCCACTCCAGTATTCTTATGTGGAGAATCCCCATGGACAGAGGAGCCTGAAGGGCTACAGTCAATGAGGTTGCAAAGACTCAGACATGACTAAACGACTAAGTACAGACCCTCTAACAGTTATATCTTTTGGTTCCAACATATTAATGTATGAGATGTGAGTATTTTTTCCCTGCAGGTGGTTTGCCTTTGCTCCAGCCCCTCTACAGTTTGGGCCATGGCCAGCAGCATTGCCACCCCCTCCAGATCTCACCAAGGGTGGACCTGGCCACACTGCTTAGCACACATTCTTCCTCATTGTACACCTTTCTCACCTTGTCTCCTGGACTCCCAGGGCTCCTATTCATCCTTCAGAGCCCTGCCTGGCATCTGCTGCCCAGAAGTGAGCCTTCACCATGTGAAGCTACTTAGGCTTTTTAAAAAATTTTATTTTTTAAAAAAAATATTTACTTATATATTTGGCTGTTCTTGGTCTTTGTTGCTGTGAACTGGGTTTGTCTAGTTGCAGCGAGTGGGGGCTATTCTACTTGCTGTGTGAGAGCATTCCATTGAAGTGGCTTCTCTTGTTTTGGAGCGTGGGCTCTAGGTACTCAGGCTCAGTAGTTTTAGCTCATGGGCTCTAGGTGCTCAGGCTCAGTAGTTGTAGCTCGTGGGCTTAGTTGCTTCACAGCACGTGGGATCTTTCCTGACCAGGGTTTGAACCTGTGTCCCCTGCACTGGCAGCAGACTTTTAACCACCAGACCACCACAGAAGCCTTACTTTGACTTTTAGACTTCATTTCCTCACTAGACCATGAGCCCAGGAGGCCATCCAAGGCCTTGCAACCCAGTGCTGGGGTGTGGTGGGGAGGGGGCGGGGCAGGGGGAGGATGGTCCAGCCAGCAATGCGGCTCCCTATTCAGGCTTTGACTAGCTGATGCTTGTGCGTAATGTTGGAGCAGTCCAAGCGTGAGTTGGAAAAGAATTTCCAGACACAGAGCATTTCAGAAGGGAGTGAATTTATTAAGAACAAAGAGCAGAAATAATGTGGGCACTGCGAGTGCAGCAGGCTGACCTCTTGACAAACCAGGGAAAATAGACAGTTTTTGTGGGTTAATAGCCAATTGTTACAGAGAAGGCAATGGCACCCCACTCCAGTACTCATGCCTGGAAAATCCCATGGACGGAGGAGCCTGGTAGGCTGCAGTCCATGGGGTCGCACAGAGTCGGACACGACTGAGCGACTTCACTTTCACTTTTCACTTTCATGCATTGGAGAAGGAAATGGCAACCCACTCCAGTGTTCTTGCCTGGAGAATCCCAGGTATCGGGGAGCCTGGTGGGCTGCCATCTATGGGATCGCACAGAGTTGGACACAATTGAAATGACTTAGCAGCAGTAGCAGCAGCCAATTGTTGTAGCAAAATTTCTGCTGGATGGTTGGCATTAGGTGACTGGCTGGGGAGCTATAGGGTGCTTACTGGAGTGGGTATCTTTGCCTAATGGGGAGTCAGGAAGCTCCTTAGTGATCATCAGGGGCTTTTGGCAACAGTTACGAAGGGACTCAGTCAGTTTCAGAGGTGACTTTAGTTCTGGGCTCTGTTTCTGTGGCCTTGGGAGGAGGCTTCAACAGGTTAAGTCCTGCTCCTTGATGTGCCTCAGTTTCCCTACCTGCCCAGCATGGGCAGGGTGAATGAGGTGATCTCTGAGGATGTGTCAGATGTGTGGGGGGGAATTCAAGATGTTGGGGTACCCCTACCTGGAGGAGCACCCCAGGAGGTGGGAGGACAGTGAAGGCGTGGGANTCAACAGGTTAAGTCCTGCTCCTTGATGTGCCTCAGTTTCCCTACCTGCCCAGCATGGGCAGGGTGAATGAGGTGATCTCTGAGGATGTGTCAGATGTGTGGGGGGGAATTCAAGATGTTGGGGTACCCCTACCTGGAGGAGCACCCCAGGAGGTGGGAGGACAGTGAAGGCGTGGGAGGGAGCAGAGGAGGTGCTAGTGCCCCAGACCAGGCCCTAGGCCCCTGCCATACTACTGGGGTTCTAGAATATTCTAAAGCACTGCTCAGAGTACATCATGGGCAAGCCAAGGCTGCAGGGGGGTGCAACCTTCACTGGAAACCCCCAGGTGCCTGCAGGCAGCGGGGAGATAGTGTCTGTGAAAATTGGGGCAGGAGCCCAATCTGATGTACCCTCCCAGGGGGACGAGAGCTGTGCTGGTGGGCATCTCACAGGGGCTCCCAAGCCACTGGGTTGAATGCCCTCCATGCTGCCTCCAACCCCTGGAGTCCATGGGGCTGGAGGTTGGGCTGGGGGCCAACTCTGCCTCTGAGCTCTGGGAAGCTTTGAGGAACAGGAAGGTGGTCAATCCACGCCCTACCCCCATGACTGAACCCCTGCCTTATCCCAGGCTCTCCTCCTCAGGCTCCCCTGGAAATGGAAGTAGGTGGAGACCATGAGCACGCGGTGAGTGCTAGCCAGTTCTACCAGCAGAACTCCTGCCTGGGGAGAGCTGGGCAAAACTGGCTGACCCATATGCCTGCAGCCTGGGGATGTGACCTTCCCGTGGAGTCCTGCCCTCCCAGCGTCCTGCTCTGTGGGAGGCGGGGCTCCTCACACCCTCCTTCAGCAGCCCAGAGGTCCCTGCCCCCAGGCCTACTCCTTGTCCATCTGAGGACTTCCGAGGAGCTGAGAAGTCTGGGTGGGGACAGCCCCAAGACCCAATGGATGGGAAGATCGGGGTTCGGGTCTGAGCACAGTTGGCTGGGGTTGCAGGGGAGACTCTAGGCAAGGCCTGTCCCTTTCTGAGCCCCATCTACCCTTCAGCGAAGTGGAGCAAAACTGTCCAGTCTAGCCCTTTTCCAGTGACAGGTGGGGGTGGACACAGTGGGGAGCCCCCGTGGTCATCAGAGATGGCTCAGTACACCCTGCTGCAACTCATGGGTCCTCTGGTGGTTGGGAAGGAGCCACCCTCTGCAGAGCTGAGGGAAATGGGGTAAACAGCCAGAACCACAGCCTGGCAGAGGTGGGGACATGTACTGGGCACACTGCATGGGGTCTGTTGGTGCTTCTCTGGAGGACTGGTCACTGTTTCTGCAGAGTCTGAAACAGGTAAGGGGGAAGCCAAGCTGAGCTCCTTTGGTGGGCTCAGTGTTGTGGGGAGGAACAGGTAGGCTCTTGGGGGGTCAAAGCAAGGGTAGGCGCAGATGACCTTTGGGGGTCACCTGCTTCTATAGGAACTCTAATGCATGAGGGAGCGGCCAGGAAGCTGGTTCCCTGGCTGAGGCACAGGGAGGATCTGTGATTGTGGGGGGCGGGCCTCACCTCTCCACTTACATGCCCCTCCCCATGTGGCTCAATCAGTAAAGAGAACTTCTGCAATGCAGGAGACCTGAGTTCAATCCCTGGGTTGGGAAGATCCCCTGGAGAAGGGGATGGCAACCCACTCAGTACTCTTGCCTGGAGAATCCCATGGAGAGAAGAGCCTGGCGGGATACAGTCCATGGCATCGCAGAGAGTCAGACTGAGTGACTAACACTCACTTTCACTTTCCTTCCTTTGTCCTGGTCAGCTCCTGCCACCCACACAGGCTGCACCCCTCCCAGCCTGACACTGGTCTCCCCACCTCTCCCCTGAGCATAGCCTGCACCTGACTCTGAGCTGTCAGTGAGGGGCCTGCTTCCCTGGCAGCTGTGGGCCCAGGGGATACTGGGCACTGGGGAGCAAACCTGTCCTGCCTCAGGTGACCCTGTGTAGCTTTCCAGGGCACTGCAGCCAGGGTCTGAAGGGTCCTGAGGGGGGACATGGAGCCTCTGCGAGATGGGGGTCTACCACTCTGGTGCCTGGGGCCCAAGGCTGACAGTGGGAGCCTGGCGAGACCCCTGAGCCTCTGGCTGTCCCTCCAGCCAGCCCTGTCCCCACTCCTGCCCCTTGGGTGCACCCCAGTGACTCCCTCCCTCCCCAGTCCCTGCCTGGGGCATGTCCCTGTCCTGACCTCACTTGGCCTCTGTCCCCCAGTATCCAGATCTCCTGGACTGACCCATGTTCCTGGTGCCTAGTCTCCCTGGCCTCAGGAGAGCCACACCCACCTTCAGCAGAAGACCCTCTGTGGGCCCTCCCTAACAGCTCCACTCAGGGGTCTCAGGTGACCCCACTGCAGGTAAGGGCGCTCCCTGGCCTGGTGGCACTTGGCTGGAATGTGCTTTGGGGTGGGGCCCTGTGGCTGGCGCCCATCTCCACCCCCAGCTGGCAGCCAGTCCTGGGTGATAAGCCCAGATACTCCTGCAGCTGGGTGGAGACCACCTTCTTCTGGCCAGTGTGGCTCCCCTGCCAGTCCAGTTGTCACTCCTCAGGGAGGCCCCTGACGGCCAGGCAGAACCCACTCTGGAACTAAGACCCTGGAAGGGCTTCTCCCAGCCTCTGGCCCAGAGCAGTCTGTCTCTCTTGCCTGTCGGGCCTGCTGAGCCCCAGGCCCAGTGCAGGCCTGCAGGGAGGCTGATGGGCTGTCCAGCCTAGAGGGCCTTGGGATCCCTGGGGGTGGGTTCCCACTCTGCCACAGGGAGGCTGCGGCCTGAGCAGGGCAGTCAAACTTAGCCATTCCTGGAGCTGGTCCTGGGTCCACTGTGGCATTTCTACAGAGCGTAGTCAGCGGCAGGGCTGCTGCCCCATTTCACAGACATAGAGACTGAGGCCAGCGCCATCTCCTTTAAGTGCTGTACCTCCTTCTCCTGCATCGCTATGCCCTGGCGATGACCCTGGGCAAAGAGGAGGAGATGGGGCCTGAGTGCTTCCTGAGAGCAGCCCTGGAGGGACCTCCTCTGAGGGGCTGTTTCTGGGGGTCAGCACTATGGGCTGAGGGCAGACACCCTAGCCCTCCCGGTCCAGGAGCCCCTCCATTCAGTGTCCACCAGCAGCAGCATGAAGCTCCTGACAGGGGCACAGATAGGGGCACCCCTTGTGGCTCCCATTCTTTCCCCTGAGATTCTCACAGCCACACTGCACAGAGGACCTGGCCAGGGAACCTACATTTCATTTTTGGCCAGAGCCTGGGGCCCCTGTGAGAGAACCAGGCCCCAAGAGGGCCTGATATTCTTGCAGAATGATCTGACGTATCCCAGCAGGCTCACTATGGGGCCAGGAAGAGCTCAGGTGTCTTTAGGTCCCTGTGGGTGGGTCGTACCTGCCAGAAGTATCCAGGTGGCCGTGATGGGTGGGCTCCCTTCGGCCTTGTCAGCCCTGAGTGCCCTGGATCCCTGGGCAGCAGGGTACCAGGTGAAGCAGCCCTGGGGGGAGTTGCCTGCTATGCGCTGTGTGCTCCCTGCACCCTGGGGAAGCCCACCATCCCCCTCAATGCCTGATTGAGGGTCTGCAGTGCCGTCTGTGACTCAGGTAGGAAGCTGAACCTAACCCCAGGATCCTGCTGCCAACCGATGCATTCCCTTATTCCAGGCAGACGAGCTTCAGCACAGAGGGTACCACATGTGGCTGCCACCAAGACCACTTCTGAGATAGCAGGAATGGGGATGACTGTCCTGGGGCTCGCCCTGCACCATCTGCAGAGGAGGCCAGAGGTCACAGGAGAGAGGTGAGCCGGAGGGGCTGGGCACCCTGATCCCCAGGCCTCTGGCCAGTGCAAGAGGTCTCACAGACCACAGACCCAAGCCTGAGGGGGCAAGCTCAGAGCCCCCTCCTGGCCTGGGTCCTTGGGCCCCTCGTGTTGCTCAGTCACTGAGTGGTAGGACAGGCTGTAAAAACTGCCCTCCTGGGATCTTCTCTCCTGACAGGACTCTGGAGGAGTGCCTGCCCCAGACCCAGTAGGTGGTCCTTGTGGTCTTAGCCCCATGTTCCTGGGAGGTAAGGGCCCTCCCCCAGCAGAAAGCCCACAGGCCTCACCCTGGCTGCTCTCTGTTGTGTGCCAGCATCTAGAAGACGTCACCTGCACCCTGGGCTCACACACACATCACCCCAGCAGAGAGAGCCAGAGCCAGCAGGTACCGGTTTCCTGGAGGTGGATAATGGCACTTCCGTGGAGCGGAAGCAGAGGGGGTGCTGCTGCCCCTCCTGTGGTTCTGAGGTCAGGGCTGGGGGAGGGCTCCAGGGGTCCTATAAAGGAGGTTCTGGAAATGAGGACCCCTCTCCTGCAACGGGACCCCCACAGGCTGATCCCCTGGCCCCTGAGCTGACCTGGGTACTCAGAGACTCTGGAGGGAGCCTGGGGTCACTGGGCAGGGGTTGGGGGGAACTGCCACAGTGAGGGAGTCTGAGGGTCCTCTCTCCCCACCCTGCAGTGCCTTCCTCTTCGCAGGTCTGTCCCTCTGTCTGTGGCGTTGGCTCCAACAGTTTCCATCCCTGACACCATTCTCTCCACACTCCTCCTCTGGGTCTGTCTCTCTCCCACTCTGGGTCCTGAGGCCTCACTCTCCTCTCTTCCTTGCCCTCCCCGTTCCCATCTCTCCTTCCTCACTACATCCTGTTCTCCCTCCTCCAGCTCCCTCCTCTCGTCCCCACCTCTACCTGTCACCCTCCACCCCAGCAAGGGGGCCGGAAATTCAGACAGACCTGCATTCACACCCAGAGCTGCCCACTAACCATGCCATGCCACTGCCTCTACTTCTCTGAGCCCAGCTGTGGGGTGGGGATCCTTGTGGGCACATGAGCCTCAGGCCATCCAGCTGCTTTATTCAGGGAAGAAAATCAATGGATAAAGAGCTTGATGTGAAATAGGATATTTACACAGTCTCAACATGTCTCCTGGAGCAGGCTCATTGCTGGGAATGAGTGCTTCTCATGACTTCCCAGAAAGTTTGAGGAGAAACAGATTTATAGAATCTCAAATCATCTCCCTCCAAATATATCTTTTTAAAAATTAATTAAGTTTTGATCATGCTAGGTCTTTGTTGCCGCGCAGGCTTTCTTGGGTTGTGGTGAGCGGGGGGCTAGTCTTTGTTGCAGAGCTCAGACTTCTCATTGCAGTGGTGGAGCATGGGCTCTAGGTGCAAGGGTTTCCATGGTTGTGGCTCCCAGGCTCTAGAGGGCGGGCTCAGTAGCAGTGGCGCACAGGCTTAGCTGCTCCACGACACGTGGAATCTTCCTGGACCAGGGATCGAACCGTGTCTCCTGCATTGACAGGCAGATTCTTTACCATTGAGCCCCTAGGGAAGTCCCAAATATATCTTTCAATAACAGAGGGGAATTCCCTGGTGGTCCAGTGGTTAGAACTCAAGGCTTTCACTGCTGTAGGCCCTGGTTGGAGACCTAAGGGGGCTTCCCGGTTGGCTTCAACAGTAAAGAATCTGCCTGCAATGCAGGAGACCTGGGTTCGATCGTTGGGTTGGGAAGATCTCCTGGAGGAGGAAATGGCAACCCACTCTAGTATTCTTGCCTGAGAAATTCCATGGACAGAGGAGCCTGGCAGGCTACAGTCCATGGGGTTGCAAGAGTTGGACATGACTTAGCACCTAAACCACCAGAGAAGCCTGGTGGGCTACTGTCCATGGGGTCCTAAAGAGTTGGACATGACTGAGTGACTAAAGCTTTCACTTTTTCTGGGGAACTAAGATCCTGCAAACATCGTGGCCAAAACCCAACCAACCAACAAAACAAAGAAACAAAACATAACAAAAGAGGAAATGGAGCTGAACATGACTCTAGTTTAGAAATCCCTTCCAAATGTGATATCCCTATGAGGCTGCATTCATGCCCATCCTGTCCAGTCCAGCCCCAGGAGGGAGGGGCCCACAGGCCTGTCCTCCGGATGAACTGGGGCTCACGGGGCTGGGGAACAGGGGGATGTGGTGGCACGAGGGGCTGATGGCTGCCGCCTTACAGGGCTGGCTCAGTGTTTGCAGTGTTCAGGGGTGAGGGGAGGGCTCAGGCCGCCTGTGGCTGATGGGGAGGTGGGTGGTGGTGGGGTCAAACCCTTTGAGTAGTAGCCCCTTTCTCTGCAGGGTGGAGTCTGAAGCAAGCTCAGGAGGGGTCCCACCAGCTCCTCTTGCCTCTACACTTGGGCCTGGGTGACCTGAAGCCTCTAGCAGGCACGATCAGAGATACCTCAGGCGTCTGCATCTGGCCCCTTTGTCAGCAGGTCAGTCCCTCCCATTGAGCTCGGTTGCTGTGTCCTCCACAGCCCCTGCAGTGACATCCAGCAGGGCTTGCAGCTCCTGGGGAGCTGTGTCCACTTTTTATCCTGCGGGATACATTCATTAGGCTCGGCCCAGCTCTAGCCCCCAGGGGCCCTCAGGGCCCCTGTTTCCAAGGGAGGAGTTGGGTCTCTCTTTCCAGGTTTGCAGGCAGGGCTATAGACAAAGGGCCCAAGAGCACCAGAGGCCTGGGAGCTTCTGCCCATCCTAGCAGCATCACCTGAGTTGGGAGGCCAGGCATTTTATCACCTGGAGAGAGACTCTCTCTCTGATGGGTCTCCTGTGAAACAGATACACCTGTCAGGAGGGGCCAAGCAAAGATGGGGGCCTCTCCCCAAGAAACTGACCCTTTCAGATACAGGTGAGGCCAGGGGGACAGGGCNATCACCTGAGTTGGGAGGCCAGGCATTTTATCACCTGGAGAGAGACTCTCTCTCTGATGGGTCTCCTGTGAAACAGATACACCTGTCAGGAGGGGCCAAGCAAAGATGGGGGCCTCTCCCCAAGAAACTGACCCTTTCAGATACAGGTGAGGCCAGGGGGACAGGGCTGCTTGCCAGCCTGACCCCCAATGGCTCAGGGCACATGAAGAGATACAGGGGCAACCCTGCCCACTTCCTCACTGCCAAACCCTGGAGCCTAGCTTGCCCCAATCTGACCATCAGACACAGAGTAGCGGGTCAGCACTTCAGCGAGGAGGGTCCCCCCACCTTTCAAAGAAGACATTGGGTGCTGCCTGGCCGGCCTACTTGGAGCCTGGAACTCGGGCGACCCAGGGTGAGGACATAGCAAGGATACACTGACACACCTTAAGATGACTGCTGACCTCCCTAGTTTGGCTGTCATTGCTGAGAATCTGCTCCTCTTCGGGTGTGCATGGGGCTTCTTAAAGCCAGAGCTGGGTCTACGCAGCCCAGATCCTGGTGTCCAGCTGGGATCTGGTGCAGACAGGAGCCCAGGGCAGGGCAGGAAAGAGGAGAAGGGAATAAATGAACAAACTGATAAAGGAGTGAAGCACACCTGGGCTTTTGGTGGGGACACAGCCCTGCTCACAGGACTGCTGCGCCTTTATCCCAGTGCTTCTCCCAGCTGCTTACAGCCTGCCCTGTGCACCCACTACCCTCTCAGGGTGGACAGGAGCTCGAAGTCCATGGCAGGGAGTGGGCATCAGGGAGGCAGAAAGCTCCCTGGCCAGGCTTCTGCATCCTGTCCCCCCTGCCATTGAGAGACCCCGTGACACAGTGGCTCTGGCTCCTCGGGAGGTCCGCATTCCCCAGGGGCAAGGAACGCTGGGGGCACTCTTGGGGTCTACCTTCTCTGGGTCTGAGGGATGGAGCTTGCAGGGTCTCTGGGCTGTAACTCCTGGGGACCTGAGTCCGGAGCAGGTGGCTTTCTGGTTTTCAGGCCTGGCCAGTGTATCATGCCGAGTCCCAGACAATAAACACTCCAGGAGGAACGTGTCCTGTGCTGTTGTGCTGTTGGTCCCAGGGCTTGCTTCCATCTCAGAAGGGCTGCTGCACCCTGGAGAGACGAGAGGTGGGGTGTGGAGCAACACACGTGGCACCTGGGTGCCCGATGCCACAGACCCCTGAGGTACCATGCCTCCCGGGTTGCACACCTGGATTCCGGAAGTGTGACGTTTCCTGTCGTTTCTCCTTCCCTGGTGGACAAGGGGCTCCCTGCCACTGTTAGTCTCTGCATGGCCTTTCCTTCCTGCCTTCAATACCCAGGAAATGAAACCCTTCTCTTTTTGACACAGTAACTCAATTTTGGGGCCTGGACTTCCAGCCACCCCAGCACCCTCATCCTTCCAGGCCCAGTGGCAGGTTGGAGGCAGCAGCAGCCATCTTGGACCTTCGTGTTCCGCCTCTTGGGGGCCCTATGGAATACAGTGAGGTAGCAAGNCAAGGGAGGAGTTGGGTCTCTCTTTCCAGGTTTGCAGGCAGGGCTATAGACAAAGGGCCCAAGAGCACCAGAGGCCTGGGAGCTTCTGCCCATCGCAGCAGCAGCCATCTTGGACCTTCGTGTTCCGCCTCTTGGGGGCCCTATGGAATACAGTGAGGTAGCAAGAGGGGGCACCCCTCTACCCAAACCCCAGGTGGGCTGCTGGCTGTTGCTTCCTTCTCCAGCTGAGTCTGGAGCCTGGAGCCGCCAGAAACCGCAGACTCTCCGCCTCTCCGCGGGGGTCAGGGGACACCCAGGTGAGACTCCCCTGTCTGGCTTGCCTTGGCTCCACCTCTTACCCTCCGTGCTAAGGGCCCTCGCTGCTAAAACTGAACGATACTGGAAGGCGTCGCAAGGCTGTCGCAAGGAATGACAAATTCACAAGGCGCCTAGCAAACTGCTGTTGTTTCTTTCAGGTCTATTTTACCCAAAGTTTGGGAGTTAAAGCAGAGGTTTAGCTGGCATGATAATGGACAATACTTTATAATGAAAGCCAACACGGACGTGTAACTCAGAAAACGCTGCACTGTTATGGACTTTCAAGATACGTTTTATCTTGGTCCCTAGACCACGGAAAAGCTAGGCCCTTGGGCTCCCCTCGGGCTCCTCCACCAGATGGGACCCCACCGGGATCCCAGGACCCTGGCCGCTCCACCCCTTATCTTCCCACACGCCAGGATGGAGCCCGCTGCTCCGGGCAGGGCGCTGCACTCTGCCCCGTTGCATCGCGTGCCTGCGGCCCGGTTGCCAAGCTCCACCCGCTAATAGCAGCACCTTTGGCTGGCGGGCTCACGCATATACAAAATCTAAGCACTAGGCAATGGCATCCCACTCCAGTACTCTTGCCTGGAAAATCCCATGGACGGAGCAGCTTGGTGGGCTGCAGTCCATGGGGTCGCACAGAGTCGAACACGACTGAGCGACTTCACTTTCACTTTTCACTTTCATGCGTTGGAGAAGGAAATGGAAATCCACTCCAGTGTTCTTGCCTGGAGAATCCCAGGGACGGGGAAACCTGGTGGGCTGCCGTCTATGTGGTCGCACAGAGTCGGACACGACTGAAGCGACTTAGCAGCAGCAGCAGCAGCAGTAGCAGCAACAAGTACTAAGCAGGCCCGACCCAGCTTAGCATCGGAGATCAGAAGAGATGGGGCGCGTTCAGGGTGGTATGGCGGTAGTCACAAAATACAGGGACTATTTTGTATACGAGCCGCTGCAGTAGGCGGGGCCAGAGAGGAGCGGGGTTGGGGGTGGGCGGGGCGGAGCCGGGCCAGTGCACGCCCAAAGTGGGGCGGGGCGACGTCTGGGGCGTGCCCGCGGCGGAGGCGATTTGTGCGCTGGACCGTAGGCGGAGAGGGCTGGTGGGGACCCCGGCTCGCTGCTGAGATCTGGGGCGGCCGACGCCATGAGCACGGTGGACCTTGCCCGCGTTGGCGCGTGTGTCCTGAAGCACGCGGTCACCGGGGAGGTGAGGCCGGGCTGGCTCAGGGAGGTGGGTGCGCCCCGGCACCTGGCAACGGCATCCGAGTCCCGCGTCTGGGCGGGGGGTGGTGGAGTGGGGAGCTAGACGCGCTGGCTGGACGTGAGCGGCCCTGGCGCGGGGCTCGGGGTGTGGACGTGCTCGCAGGCCGTGGTCTGGCGGCGCTCCTTACCCGCCCACACGCAGGCCGTAGAGCTGCGGAGCCTGTGGCAGGAGCAGGCGTGCGTGGTGGCCGGCTTGCGGCGCTTCGGCTGCATGGTGTGTCGCTGGATCGCCCGGGACCTCAGCAACCTCAAGGGGCTCCTGGACCAGCACGGCGTGCGCCTGGTGGGCGTGGGGCCAGAGGCCCTGGGCCTGCAGGAATTCCTGGATGGTGGCTACTTCGCGGGAGGTGCCTGCGCTCCCCACCTTCCTCCCCCAGCACCGGCCCCTCAACTGCCCAACCGCCCTGAGACCCCTCTCCTATTCGCCTGCCTCCTCCTCGTCCAGCCCTGACCCTTCTCTCTGCAGGAGAGGCTTTGACATGCTCCTGTATCCTCTCCCCTGCCCTTGCCTCATACTTCCTCCCTTTCCCTTCCCCTGCCTCCTCCAGCTGTGGCCCCTACCTGCCTGCCCAGCCAAGATGTTCGTCCCACTGTGGAGGGCTCAGTAGTGACTCTAGCCTGGAATCAAGACCAAAAGTCTGCCAGCCTCCCACCATCCCAGAAGCCTGATCCTGAACTTCCTCAGATGTTTCCCCACAAGCCCAATAGGAGTGGCTGGGCCTAGAGCCCAGACTGCACTGGCTCCCATCCCCTTCTCTGGCCCACCTCTCTCTCCAACCTGTGATGTGCCCTCACGGCGTCCTGCTCCTCCCTTTTCCCCCGTCCCCTCTGGGCCTCTGCCCTTCCTCTTAACAGTGGGGACACTCAGCCCTGTTCTGCCTCTGCTGGTCATGGGTGGCTGAGCTGGGCACCAAGGGTGGACAGAGGGCCGGATGCAGGAGAGTGAGCCCCCTGGGGCGGGGGGTTGTGGGGGAGGGAAGACAGTCCAGGGGCACACAACTGTGGTCTCTGCTTTCCAGAACTCTACCTGGACGAGAGCAAGCAGTTTTACAAGGAGCTGGGCTTCAAGCGGTGAGCTGAGAGCTCCGGGCTTCACTGCTCCTCTCTTCTTCTGCCTGCCACCCTCTTCTTGGCCAAGCGGACTCTGGGGGCATCCACTGCTCCAGTCAGCCCTACCAGGCTCTCTCTTGGGTGCCTGTGGCTGTTATGGGCTATAGGTTAGGCTTCTCACCCAGGACTTCTCCCTAGCTGGCTGCCGCGGAGGCCGGGGCCTAGGGCACCAGTCAGGGGCCCCTCAGTCACCTTGGGTGCCTTGCTACAGGCTGGCTGCCTTGTCTGATTGGCGGTGCCAGCTGAGCCAGATCCCCGGACTCACCCCGTCCACACTCCCCACACCCTCTGTGGGTCCCCGTGGATCTGGCAGCTGCTGCTCCTGGGGCTGGGCCAGTTGCTGGCCTAGCTTCCCCATGTCCCCTGAGCCCCTGGTGAGTTGGGGTGGGGCTTGCTTGTGGGAACTGGTGGGTGCATCTTGTGAAGTCAGGGTGGGGGGCAGGCTCTGGGGCCCAGTCTTTGGTGCAGAGTTGGAGCCTGCACGAGCCAGCTGTGTCTTGGTAGGTACAACAGCTTGAGCATCCTACTGGCTGCCCTGGGAAAGCCTGTTCGTGATGTGGCTGCCAAGGTTTGTGAGGGCCAGGGTTGTATGGGGCTGGGGTGCAGGGCTTCTGTCTAGGACTTACCTGGGCTGCTCCCTTCCTCCAGGCCAAGGCTGTCGGCATCCAGGGGAATTTGTCCGGGGATCTGCTGCAGAGCGGAGGGCTGCTGGTGGTTGCCAAAGGTGGGCTAGGGCACGGGCATCAGGGGTTAATGTGTGGTCACGGGGTGGGGATCACAGGGCCACATGCTTAGGTGGGAAGGTCTTGCTGAACTTGACTCTGCCCTGACCCTTCTTCTCTCCCTCCCTCTGGCTTGTTCATCACAGTTTCCCTCTTTGCAGTGTGGCCCAGCTCTCAGTGTCCTCTTAGCTGGGCAGGGTGTGGCCAGAGCAGCTCACGCATCTCCGTAACCAGGTGGGGTGGTGGCTGCACAAGGGCACCCTGACCACTCCACCCCCACCCCTACCTCTGCAGGTGGTGATAAAGTGCTGCTGCACTTTGTCCAGAAGTCCCCGGGTGACTACGCCCCACTGGAGAGCATCCTGCAGGCCTTGGGCATCTCTGCAGAGGTTGGCCCCAGCGAGCCGCCCCAGGTGAGCCCAGGCCTGGGGTGGGCACTTCACTAAATGCCTACCCTCCAAACTCCCCAGGGTTGCACGTTTGATGTGGCCAGACTTTGAGCTGGACCTGGATGGCTTTAGGTGATTCTGTGCCCATGGCAGCCCCAGGATGTCAGTGTTGCCTGCCTCACTTTGTGGTGATGGGCCAGGGGCAGGGTGGCTGTATGGGCAGGCATAGCAGGGCCTCTCCAGAGGACAGGGGGTCACTCGGGCTGCAGAGAAGAGGAGTGGCCTGTCCTCTCAGCCTAGGAGGGCCGGGGTTGTCCCAGGTGACTGTAGCCCATATTAGCATGGTTCTGGTGGCCGACCTTCTGTGCCCCACGTGGAGGGGACTGTCCAGCATGTTTCTCCTCCTCCTTGGGCCTTAGAGCCCCCTGGAGGGTCTATGGCCCTGGAGGGTGGGATGAGTGGCTCAGTGCCAGGGGCATGGCTGGCCTGATGGGGCTCCTGCTGCCTTCACAGTGTGATGAAGAAGCATGCTCGAGGTGAAGGTCCCAGGAGGTGTCGCCTGCCCCGGCCACACTGGGAGCTGGATATGAGCAGATTCCAGAATCTCTGGGTGCCCTGGTCTGTAAGCAGTGATGAGCATTAAACTGTGGTTTCTGGGCAGCGTTTCTTCATTGCTGGTGAATCTTGCACTCAGCAGCCAGGGCCTTGATCACTTATGGTTTCATCCGGGCCAGCGGGTGGTTGTGCATCCTGAGGCTTCACTTTCCCCGCTAGGAGAGTCACTTTACCTGGTGGGTTGTTGGTGGTGGACATGCCCCTGGCAGTTTCTCTGGAGACCCTGGGCCTTTGATGCCTGCAGGTCAGGGGTCTGCAAATAGGCCCAGGGTGTGGGAGATGAGGGTGGGGTGGGCTCCTTCTGATAGGAAACACCCCAGGTAGGAGCCCAACCTGGAAGGCTCGGGGTCAGAGTTCATGTCTGGTGGGAGCTAGTTGGGTTCTAGGGAGCACTGCTGGACAGTGGGGACTTGTAGGGAAGCCCTCCTGGGGGAGAGGCTTGCCTAGAGAAAGGTCTAGCTCCCTGAGGCCCCGTCACCTGGGGGTGACCAGCACCTCAAAGTTGACAGGTACAGAGCAGAACTCCTGTCCTGCCCGCCTTCAGGGGCTCTCATCTGAGTCCAGATGAGTTTCTAAGCAGCCCTCTAACCCCGTGTCCCCTGGTCTGGGCCTGGACAACCACAGGGGCCTTCTAGCTGTTCTCCCTGTCCACCCAACCCCCTCACCGAGCCTCTCTGTAGTCATTTAAAACTCAGGGCACGTGACAAGCTTTAACCCCTCACCAGCTTCCAGTAACACAAAACCCCACATCCAGATAGTGGGGTGCAACTTGCATCCCCTTTGCCCCATCCCCCACCTTAGTTCCTTCCTGAGTCAGGAGTCCCTTGCCTTGTCTGAACCGTCTGCATGGGTGGGCATTTGGGGGCATCGTGGTCACTGCTGTGCGTCCAGCACAAAGACCCTGGGGGTCTGTCAGGAGTGCCCTGCCATGTTCCCATTCGGCCTCCAGCTGTCAGTGGCAGGTGCAGCGGGAGAAGGAGCACTTTCTCGGGTACTGTCACCGTGACGGCTCGCCCTGGGCCCTGCTACACAGACAAGGCAGCCGCTTCTTTAAAGCGTTTACTTAGCTGAAGTCTGAAGCTCGTGGACATCTGAGGAGGACGCGCTTTGGAGAGCGGGCGGAAGACGGATAACCGCGTCTACAGGGCTGCGGTGGGCGGCGTAGACCCTCGCGGGCGGGCGCAGAGGCGGCGCCGGGCAGGAAGGCGCTCACCTCCAGTTATCTGAGGCGCCAGCTGCTGTCCAGGCCCGGTGCGGAGGCCGGGCTTGGCGCGGGTGGGTCGGCTGCTGGCTGCGGGGTCCCCGCCGGCAGCACTGTCTCCGCGCGGATGGGACGCCTCGGGGCGGCGGGTGGGCGTGGGCCGCGCAGCGCGGCTCGGCCTTGGCTACCAGACGCGGCATCGCACCTTTGGGTGCATGGGGGAGCCATTCACACAGTGGAACGCGTCTGCGAAGGCGCCCAGGTTCTGCAGCGAGCCCAGCACCCTGCGGGTGGATGGAGGGGCCTGAGACAGCGCCGGCCGGGCGCGGGGCGCGGGGACGCCAGGACCACTTGCCTGTACTTCAGGGGACTGTGGACGTCAGTCTTGATGGACTGGATGGCGAACTCTGGCCGGTAGGATCCGCACCACACCTATGGGCGCATGAGGGGCGTGGCTGCGGAACTGGGGAAGGGGCGAGGGTGGGATGCAGGGGTAAGGAGGACCTGAGGGATACCCCACCCGCCCCCCGCCCCCGCCCCATCCCAACAAGGGCCCGAGGAGGCAGGGCTCCCCTACGGCTGTGGCAGTGAGGGAGTGTGGTCTCCTTCCTCTAGGCACAGAGGAGTTACGCCAGGACCCCCTGCTCCTTGGGTGGGGAGAGGGAAGGCCGCTGATTGCCTCTTCCCTCCACAGCTACATCTGAATCTTCCCCAGCCCCAGCTCCCCTGACATCCTTTCCCTCCAGGAACCCCTCTTGGCCCGTTAGTTCCGGTTCTGCCCAGCCTGCCAGCCCACAGTGTCCCTGGAGGCACCCTGTAGTGAGGGCTCATCCAGGATAGGAGGTAGGAGCCAGTTCCCAGCGGCGGGTGTGGGGGCAAGTGGGGAGGGTGGGGGTGGAGAACTGACTCCCACCTGCGCATAGTTGATGAAGAACAGTTGCTGGTAGGTCAGTTCCAGGCCTGGCAGCTGCTGGTCCTTGCCGCCTTCTGCCACCCACTTCAGGTAAGCCTGCAGGCACCAAATGGGTGCTGGGCCAGGGCCTGCCCTCCCGGGGGCAGCACCAGCCTGGTCAGGACTCCTGCTCCTTGGCTTGGGGCAGGATGGAGGTCTGGCTCCCAGGCCTCCCCTTGTGGGGGTCCTGCCTCTGCAGCGTGGAGCTTCTGAGCACCCCAGGGACCATCTGAGCACAGGGCTTGGCTGGGCTCTGTGGGGACTCACTGCCCAGGCAGCCAGCCCCACAAACGAGCTCCTGACACCCAGTGCCCAAGGCTGTCAGTGCAGGGGTATCGCTGAGGCTGGAAGGTGTGCAGTGGCTGTCACTGATCTGGCAATGGACAGTGGTCTCCCCAGAGTGCAGAGGCCTCAGCTAAGAGTGGAGTGAAGTGAGGGCCAAGTGGCTATGGTACTTGCCCACCTGTGTCCAGCAGGCTCCCCCAAGGCTCTGCTGGCTCCCCATCAGATGAAGAAGGGTCCCAGGATACACCTGGGCTTGGGCAGGGGACAGTCCCTGGCACACTGAGGGGCCTGTACCTGCCTGGGCCTGACCACTCCCCTTCTCCCACTTCCTCTGGGGGCCCTACTTGGACCCACCTTGTATGCCTGCCGCACCCCTCCATTGTCAGCGATGTTTTCCCCGAGTGTGCTGAAGCCGTTCACCTACAGGCAGGAGACAGGATTGGGGGGGGAACAGCTGGGCTGCCCTCCTCCGCCCTCCCCCAGGCCAGGGCTGCGGCATGGTCCAGGGGTGGCTGCTCACGTTCTGGTCATCAGCCAGGTCCCAGGAGTAGTTGCCATACTGGTAGACCATGCACTCTGACTGCTCCCTGAAGTGCTGGGCGGAGAAGTTGCTCCACCAGTCCAGCATGTTCCCGTTCTTGTCGAAGTTCCGGCCTGAACGGGGAGGTTAGGCTACGAAGGGTAGGCTACCCATGATCTCCATCCTGCCCAGCACCAGCCTCGCCCCCATGCCCTCCTGGAATCCCTGTGTCTGGAGTTCACATGAGCAGAGAATGGGCCCCGGGTCGGGGCTGCTCAGGCCCTGGGGGACAGAAGGCTTCAGTGGCGTCCACGCCACCCCCAAGGTCAGGGCTGGGGTCTCTCTCAGGAGACTAGTGACTAGTGACCCTGGGACTAGTGACCCTTGCTGTGATGTCCAAACTTTCCAAACCCCAGGGAAGGGAGTGCATGGACCCTGGGGATCCGGGGCTGCCCTCAGAAGGTCTGGGTGGGCCAGCCCTAGGGGAAGGTCAGCCTCCCTGGGTAGCAGCTTGAGGCCCCTGGAAGCAAGTGTGGGGAGTCCCTCAGGCAGTGGTGGGAAGAATGAGTGTGTGACCGGAGGTGCGGCTCGGCGCCCCAGGCAGCCTCCCACCGTTGTCGTCAAAGCCGTGAGTGATCTCGTGCCCAATCACCATCCCGATGCCCCCGAAGTTCAAGGCTTGAGGCTGTTCCTTGCTGAAAAAAGGGGGCTGGAGGATCCCGGCGGGGAACACTGTGGGGGGTGGGGGGTGAGGGGAGATAGAGTAAGGTTTAGGTGAGCACACCTGTGTGCCAGGCTCTGGGCAGGCACATCGAGGGGTCCTGCCATTTAACCCCATGGCCGGGGAGGTAGAGATTGTGAACCCCCNGAAAAAAGGGGGCTGGAGGATCCCGGCGGGGAACACTGTGGGGGGTGGGGGGTGAGGGGAGATAGAGTAAGGTTTAGGTGAGCACACCTGTGTGCCAGGCTCTGGGCAGGCACATCGAGGGGTCCTGCCATTTAACCCCATGGCCGGGGAGGTAGAGATTGTGAACCCCCCCATTTTACAAAGGCGAAAACCAAGGCTCAGAAGGTGGGAGGGCAGGACTAGAGGAGCAAGGTGGAGAGGGAACGTACCAATCTGGTTTCGGTTTGGAGAGTAGAAGGCGTTCACCACGGCAGCCCCGATGATCCAGCTGTGGAAGACAGAGCACTGTTCAGAGCCCAGTTCTCCTGGGCCTTAACTCCAGGCCCTTCTACTTGGCTGACCAAAGCCCACTCTGACACGTGCACAGCGGTCACGTGACGGGTCCAGCACTGCCAACAGCCAGGGCTGGGTCTGGGGCAGTCTGAACACCTGGTTTCTTCCTGGAGCCCCACTAACAGAGGGCAGGTACAAGGGGCTTGGAGTCAGACCACTGCCCTCCCCAGCTGGCCTGGCACCTGACCCATCCCCCACCCCACACCATCCCCACTCACAGGTTCTGGTCCACCTTCTCCCTAAGCTTCTTGAGGCTCCGCTGGGCACCAGCCTTCAGATTTTGCAGTCCGTTCTCAAAGTACAGGTGCTCTGAGAAGTTCAGCTATAAGAGAGGTGATCATTTCTGGACATGTATGTGGGGTCCTCGAGAGGCTGGCAGGGAAGGGAGGTCTAGGACAGCTGCAGACTGGCCTCAGGACTCGCCAGGCAGTCCTGCACGTGGCTTACAGGCTCTGGGTGCAGGTAGGCTAAGGGCCAACCTTGGCTCTGTGTGTTTACTGGGCAAGATCCGAGACCCTCCTGGCCTCAGTTTCCCCACTGGTAACGGAAGGTGATGCTGGAGCCCTGGCACATGACTAGATGACTAAGTTAGGAGGGGTCCACCCCTGGTAGTTGAGGGATGAAGGTCCCCTGGGCTGGTTCAGGGGCAGATTGGGCTGGGGCGAGGGACAGGTGGGGCTCTCGATGGCCCCAGGCCTGGGGGTGGACCGGAGGGCCCCATTGGAATACGCACGTTGGAATACTCCTCATCCAGATGTTTGTTCCCCTCCTCCAGGATGTAGTCAGGGTACCCAATCTGCTCCCGGATGTTCATGGCCTGGGGAGGAGAGGGGGCCAATCCATGCTCACCCTCCCATAGGCATCCTGGTTCTGTCCCCACCATTTGGGTCAGGGGCTAAGGGACTTGGCTTTCCTTGCAGGCTGGGGGGAGGCTAAAATGGGGACAGAATGTGGAAGGGCTTGACTGGAGACTGACCTTCACCACTGACCTTCATCCAGCTTCCAGCTGGGGTCTGGGGTGGGGATAGGGCCAAGCTGCCACGCTGCCCTCTGTCACATGGGCCCAGAAGGACCCCTGCTCTTTGCAGCTGTGGCCCCCCCCCCAATTGCTGGGGATGCCTCATCTCTGTCCAAAGCCCCTTCCTGAGTGAGCCCCACCCCTGCTCATTGCCCTCTCTCTGAAGTGGGTGTGGTGATGGTCACTCCATGACCCTCACACTGGGGCAGCCCTCCCTGGCCTCCTTCCCACCTTCTCCTGGGCCTTCTTCTTGGATGACTCGTCCATCCAGCTCAGCTCATCCAGAGTGTCCACGAACACTGCCCGCACCTTGTCAATGAGCTCTTTGACCTGCAGGAGTACATGGCCCTGGTGCCTGGGGGGGCCAGCACTGGGTCTCTGCAGGGGGCTGGTACCTCCAAATGTGGAGGGGATTTGGGGTGGGATCCAACCCCCTGGGCACTTTGCCCAGGGTGGAACTTCCGACCTCCAGAGCAGAGTCTCCATGGCTGCACTTTGTCTGGGGTGGGCCTGTGGCTTGCCGGCCCTGGACTCATGCCTCGTATAACTTGTCCCCACTCCCAAGCAGGCCAGCAGGGCTGGGGGTGGGGTGACGGTCCTATGGGGGGCACAACTTCCCCGGATCCCCATGTGTGACAGGGCACTGGGGCAAACACGTGCTCCCCAGTATATATAGGTACTGCTGGACAAGAAAGACCCCCTGACCAGGGGCCAGGAGGTCCCTGCAGGGAGGCTGCACCGGGCCCAGGGCAGGTCGTGGAGCACCCACCACGTGCTTGCTGTCACCAGGGAAGGCCTCCTTGACATAGAGTGAGCCCACGGCGCTCTCCATGTTGCTGTTGACGTAGCTGACGCACTCCCGCCAGCGAACCTCCTCCACCGTCGTGCCATAGAGTGCCTGGCATGGTTCACGTCATTATCATGTTTACCAATACCTACTCTCCTGGCCTCAGCCCCGGGGTGCCCAGGGACCAATGAGGTACATGGGGAAAGTCAGACACTCCCTTTGAACCCTGACCCCCAGGGGTGGAAAGACAGAGTGTGCGGCTTGGAGGGTGGAGCTCTCAGCACAGGCCGGCCCATGGAGGCCGAGGGGCCCTCCTTGTCCCCAGTCCCTGGCCTGACTGACTGCTCTCCAGGAGTCCAGCCCCACCCAAAGCACAGGGTGGCATTGACCTTGGGGGCCTTGTCTAGCTCAACTGTGAGCTGCCAGCTGCCTGGGGCTCCGTTTTCCCATCTCCAAAGTGACAATGAGAATGCTTGTGGTCCTCGGGGACACAGGGCACAGCCCACCAGGCTCCTCTGTCCATGGGATTCTCCTGGCGAGAATACTGGAGTGGGTTGCCATTCCCTTCTCTAGGGGAATCTTCCTGACGCAGGGACTGAACCCAGGTACCCCGCATTGCGGGCAAATTCTTTACCATCTAAGCCACCTGACTATACTTTTCCAATCTCCAAAGTGGCAGTGAGAATGTTTGCTGTCCTTCGGGACACAGAACACAAGATGGAAACGTTTCCCCCGTCAGATTTCTGGCCCTGAGTCCCGGCCAGCCTGGAGCTCTGACCTCACATCTGGCCCCACACTTCAGGGCTGTGGGGTCTCCTAACCCCAAAGCACTCTGACTCAGCTTCTCTCCACTGAGCTTCAGCCTCCACTCTCTTCCCCAGCTTGGCTGCTAGTGTCTCCAGCTTGGCTGCCCCAATCTGGCTACCATTCTTAACATCCCCGGGGCTCTCAGTGCCTGTGGAACCTGAGAGCTGCTCTGGCCCACAATTGCCGGTCCCCCACCTCATCTCCCTCCTTCCCCACTGTGACCCTGGGATTGCTGCCCCAAGACCTTTGCACTGGCTGTTTCTGCTCCTGGGGAATCTGGCCACAGTCTTTTCATGCCTGGGTCATCTTGCCTGAAGGTCTCTACTGTCTAATGGAGAGGCCCTCCCTGCCCTTATCCCCTCCCTTTGCATCTTATATGCTGGTTTTAAAGAGCAGATCAAGGTTTGTTCAGCTGGCCCAAGAGGACCAGTGCCTCGTCAGCCTCAATCGTGGCTCTAACCCAGGGTGGACTTTGGTGCTTGGCCCATAGCAGGTGGTCAGTGTCATAAAGGGAAAAGTGGCAGGCCAGGTTCGGCATACGGGGAGAGCCATGGGAGTGGGGTGTCACTCACCTTGCGGTAGCTTGCACGTGCTTCCTTAAAACGCTGGCTCAGGCTGCTGATGCGGTCCAGCACCAGGCGCCAAATCAGATAGTTCTGCATGGTCCTAGGGTAGGAGGCACAGGGAAGCGGACGGAACAGGTGGGTGGTGCTTGCCCAGG